>BSBM01000235.1:5607500-5792500 GCA_027924585.1 Larix kaempferi | reverse complement strand
ATGATGATGACGAAGATGATGATGATGGTGGTGATGAGGATGAAGAAGATGATGATGATGGAGATGATGTTGATGTTGATGAGGATGATGATGAAGATGATGATGATGAAGAAGATGACGATGGTGGAGATGTTGATGAGGAAGGGGGAGATGACAATGATGATGAAGATGTTGATGATGATGGTGATGATGATGATGATGATGATCATCATCATCATCATATTCATCATCTTCATCACCATCATGATCATCATCCTCGTCACCATCATCCTCATCATCACCATCATCATCCTCATCATCATCTTCATCACCATTGCCATCATCATCATCACCATCACCATCATCTCATCATCATCACAATCATCCTCGTCGTCATCTTCATCACCATTGTCATCATCATCATCATCACCATCACCATCATCTCATCATCATCAGCATCATCATCAACATCTTCAACATCATTGTCATCTCCCCCTTCCTCATCAACATCTCCATCATCATCACATCTTCATCAACTTCATGTATCCCCTTGACAAAGGAAATTAAATAAACCATACAAAGGCATACAATAGCGCGTACGCGCAAGGACGCGTGCGCGTTGTTCTTAACGCGCGCGCGCTTTCAATCACGTGTGCGCGTGTTTGCGTGTGCGCGTATTTACGCGTGCGTGTTTGAATTCAAATTGTTTTTTATGCCCTTGCAGGCTTGGAATTAGCTTTGGATTGCACCTTTAGGCTCAGTCTGATTTATCCCTGATTTATAGCATAAAACATCAAACGCTGCAACTTCCTATTTTTCATAGCTAGTTCTGCATAAGCTCCACGAGTGCACTGCAAAAGAAATTGCACACACTTGTCGAGTTCTGTGTGCAGATTCCAAATATATAATTTTTTAATAGATCTGTTGTTGTTCTCTATTTTTAATTCATTTTAAACTGCACTCATGTCAAATTTGTAAAAAACATAGGTCGTTTATTTGGCCTATAACTTTTGATTGGCTTACCTATTTCGAAAACGGAAAAGAATCCACCTAAGAGCACGAAAATACCTACAACCTAAAAAAAAAATGCATTTTGATTATTTTTAGACCATGATATGGTGGATTAAAACTTGACAATGTCCTTTTAGGGCTTCACTGACTTCGGTAATTTAAAAAAAATATAAAATTAACTTTTAAAATTTTGGAAAAATAGCTCCACAAAAGATTTGTCTGTTGCCTACGCCTCTACATATTTTTTTTTCTCATAAATTGAAAATTTACATAGCAAATAGGCAGGTCAACAAAAACATGTGCATTATGTTTTAGAAAAAAAATAACATACCAATCTTTGAATAATGACATTTTGGAGTGGTTATACCACTTTTCCATAAATAAAAGTTATATATTCCGGAAGGTCATCCCTTTTTCTACGTTTCATCTTTTTACACCTAATCGGAAAATTTTTTGTAGGTACCTCTAATAATTGATTTTAATGATAATATTTATGTTTTTCCAGAATGTCATTGTAACTAACGTGTCATAATTGGGTATCATTACCTTGCACCAGCCCTTATATGTTGTCTTAATATGTTGCGCTTAAACTTAACTTAATATTAGCACCCTTAACCTTAGTTAAGGGTCGGGGACATTACAAGTCTTTCTTGTTAACACCATTAAAGTTTAATAATTCGAGTCCTCTCTTATTTAACTGAAGTGAGAAAATCGAGTTCTCTCTTATCTTGTCACATACTATCTTTATCTCTTGTCTTATTTGCATGGTCCACATGTTCCAACTTTAATTTATCTATCATATCCAATATACTAAGGATATTTTTCCAATGATGTGATCATCTTTTTCTACTATCATTTCAAGTGGTCATATGTTAAAGTAATTCACTCTAGAGGTGGCCAGTATCTATAGGAGACTTAATAGCTCAACCATGGTTAGTAGTACATCACACACCATTCATGCTTCAACATGCAAATCATTACCTCAACACATGAGGATCTATCTTGACACATAAGACCTTAGTCTTGACAAACACGACTCTACAACACCATTACTTTGACATACAAATCACTTACCTCAACACATGAGGTTTATTCATTCTTGAGTCCAACCCAAGATTCTTCTCCAAGTTTCTTGAGTCCAACTGAGGATCCTATAAGGCACTGCCTCGACGCACGAGGCTCAATCTTGGCACACAAGATTGACTTGGATAATGACTCATGATGTTGTAACTTTAACACTTGTTTGGGCTTTCCATCAAAATGCTAGTAGTTATCTTTTTTTACTTTGTGTAGACGGAGATCAAATGTATTTTGCTACTAAGTACTTTTATTAGGATCTATACTAGTCAGATTTGCAGTAGCAGTTTGAATTTGGAAGAATGTATGTATTTAACAGTGAGTTTTTCTTTTAGCATCATAGAATTGTTTGAATTTATATTCTCATATTTTTTAGAGCAAGTTTTGTAACTATAGGTCTTCCAGTCTGGCCAAGACCTCTGATATAAAAAAAAAGTACCCATTTCTGTTAAAAAAAAGAGGTCATGTGGGGTTATTTGTAGGAATGGAACTCGCTCTGTTTATGAGGTCAAGGTTAATATCAAAGAAATGGTCTTCCAAGATGAGAGCACTTCATGATAATCTGAGAGCTAGAAGAAATAAAATACAATCATGAAAATATTTAATTAATTAATCAACATGGCAAGTTAGTTTCCAAGTTTAATTTATATTAATATGTGAGAAATTAATAGATTTTCCAATGTTATAGTTAAAGTGAATGTATACTAATTTAGTTCGTGTAACACCCATCAAGGGTGGTTACTTCTTGATTCACATATATCATAATAAATCATGTAACTATAGCAGCAAATAAGTAACATATAAGCATTTACAACAACATATAAGAAGTTTACAACAATATATAAGTAATTTAAAATCACAAGAAGAATACCTTGATATAAGAATAGTGAGGAAGTCCAAACTGAAGCAAGCCTCATCTCCTCCTCGAGTTGCTTCATTGTTCATTTCCTAAAGTGGGGCCACAGTTTTACCTCCCAGCCAACTAGGGCCTTAGATGGCTCCCTAGCCCTAGAAATCCATTCAAATGGCCTCATGGCCCTCCGTGCCCGATACTCCCAGCCCTCCGTGCCCGAGACCCCTAGAGAACATAATAGTGATGCACTAGTATAATGTGTATGGTATCTTCCAAGAGTTCTCAAACTCTCCCAACTCTTCAAAACTTCTCCTCCCAAAATACCCTCCAAGAAAAAGAACCCCCCCCCTTTCCAATCTCAAGTCTCCTATTTATATCAAAAGTCTTCCTCCTCCTCCTCATCCAAGTTTTCTCTAGATTAAATTCCAATAGAATAATATTCAACAAACAATAAATTTATTTTCTTCAACAAAATAACAATTTGATTTAAATAAATAAAAAATAATAAACATGGTTGCAAAGTATCACTTTTCATGCTACCATATTAAATGCAACTATGACAACTCTTTTCTAAAAATCCACGCAACCCTATCTATCCATTTATTTATAATATCCTCCCACCCACAAGGTCAATGAAGATATTTAATATATATCATATGATATTATGTACATATATACATAATATCTCAATAATATATATATATATATATATATATATATATCAACAATTCATTTAAATCTTAAATATATTCAACAATCAACAAAATCATACTATATATACAACACTTATACAAGTCTACTATGTAATACTTCATTAATCTATTTGACATACATATAATACTTCAACATTAATTTAAATTTCAACATGTGGTTAATAGTTCAACAATTCGACAACCAATTCATTATACTAATTTACTCATACTAATGTATTCATCAATCAACCAATAATACTAATGTACTCATGAAATAACATATACGTGGCCATCCCACCCGTCTTAAGCGTGGGTACTAATAATCACTTTTAATACTCCTAATGTATCATTATGATATACTTGCAAACAACATACAGAAGAATAAATTAAACGATGCATCATTAATCAATCATTCATAAAAAAAACTTTAAAACTGAATTATGTAAACATAATGAAGCAATTGAGCATATAATCATTGTGGTTTATAACAATGAACAACGCCATCCAATCCATTGTTGGTCCCATCCATCCCCATTAGTACTCCAACCACCTAATCACCACTACTTCCATCACTTTACCTCACCATCTCATCCTCTGCTGCAATATACTGTGGTGTCAGCTATACAAACCTAACCACATATAGCACCCGTAAGCGGAAGTGTCGACTAAATTGACCAAGCTTCCCCAAGAGGAACCCACTAGTCATCATCACACATATAGGGGAGCATGCTCATCATAGCCCTCCCACGACTCTGGGTTTAGGAGGATAAATGGTGGGAAACGCCTCCACCCCCCTAATAGTACCAGGGTTAACACCCTACATCAGTCATACTAGGCCATCACTTTTCTAAGGGGTTTCATCATCGAACAACCACTTTAATCAAGTTGTGGTTCCTGTAAAAAATCACACTCACCCACAAATCATAGAAATATTTGAATTCACAATTAAAGAACATGAAAAATGATATAACATCATTATCCTCTTGATGTCCAAGACATCTTGTGCCCCTTGGCACTATAGGAATCTAACTATCTCGTAGCCAATCAACGTGTAGGTTAGTTCATCTTTAACATAAAAATCATATATAAACATATCTAACTCTTTTAAGTAATAATCTATATCACTAAAATAACATTTAAATAATCATGTAATTTGATTTGCAACATACATTACACTCGTTCTATATCCAAAGTACAAACTAAATTGGTGTCCATGTATTGATATCCCGCATTCAATTTGCATGTTCAAAATGAAGTCACATATTCATCACCATTAATAAAGTAAAATGATAAATTCCATTACTATTCATATATAGAGACTCCATATGTTCACATAAACACAACCCTAGTAAATCTAACTAATTCCAACAAATAATAAGGAAATAAATTGCTAAGCTAATTCGCATTAGAGTTTTAATCACTGAATGAACTGTAATTAAAGAAAATTATACCTAAAAATAAATTTTATAATTAAATATTCTTTAATTTGAAAAATTCCATTAACCAATAAAATTAATAAATTGTTTGTAAAAAACATAAATACATTTAAAATATATTAATACATATTGCAATTTACATGTGTATATGCTAGGAAATATGTAATTAATTTAATGTGATTAATATGAATTGAAGTTTTATCAAATAAAAGTGATAATATGAAATTTGATTATAAATATAATTGTAAATAAAGTATAAAAAATCACTTAACATATTTCCCGAAACTAGATTGAAGAAACCAAGATATAGACCAACATGGAAATGTGAATTTGTCTAGAAGTGGCTTAACAACTTGCATACACATTTAATGGTAATTTGAACAATGATGAAATCAACGTTTAGCTTTTGGGATATATCTTCCTACAATTCTTACTTTGGACTACATGAAAGAAGAGAAACCATCGAATCTTTAGGGAGCAAAATAGTGAATGGATCCAACACAATAAGCATTAGCAGAAAAAAAAAATAGGAAATAGTGGAGATGCTTAAATAGATGTTGTTGGGTTCACTAAAGGGATCTTATATTAGAGTCCAAGGATTTTTCTTTGATCTCTTCATGCTCCTCTCCTTCACTGTTTACTAGGAAAAGAGTGTAATCTTTGATGGTGATTAGTTCTAGATGTGTTTTTGTTAAGATATGTTGGTTTGATATTTTGTAAGTTACTTATGTAACAAAATCTCATATATTGAGATAAATTAGAATTTTTTTGATAGGTGCATAGTTCATGTTTTAGATCATTTTTTTTTAACAAGAACAGGGGAAATAGATATATTTATAAAGGCTGTGCACAGCCATTCATTACAAGTTTTCACAAAAATTTGACAGAGTAACAAGTGCTTGAGAATTTAAAACTGAAGTTTCTATCTGTCTACCTGCATGAGTTCTAAACAAAACCTGGCTAAAACTGTTCAAAGTAGAGCAGGGATAAACCCTGACGAACTGCTGATTTAGGAATATATAGAAAAACATAGAGTCTTAAGCATCAAAAAAGAGGAACCTGAACTGAAACTGCAAACTATCCATATTTTTTGAGGTAGACAGAAGCCGCATCTGGCTTTTCCTGCTTAATCTCCTGGTTAACCGTTAGACTGCCATGGACGCAGCTTCCCTGCGATTTCCCGGTGAGCACTGCAATATCTTCCTGCATATTATCCACCTTGCCCATCAATTCGAACAGGTTTCGCTCCAGGTCATCAATTCTGGAGTCCTGGCAAGCGAGCTGGTTCACAGTGTAGCTCAAATCCTTGGCCATTTCCACATTTTGGTTTACGCCTGTGCAGACTTCGTTGTAGGTGTTACGCACAGACAGCTTAATTTCGACCATGGTGCGACTCAACGCGGCAATGGCCGCCATAATGTTCTGCATATTGCCCGCCCTGTGGTGGAATAACAGTCCGGGACGGGAGGATGGAGAGCCCAAGTCGCCGAGGGAGAGCCTGTTCATCGCACTGGAGAGAGCTCGATCCATTACGTTATACAGCAAAGGAGGGGCAGTTGGCCCATTTAAGTGCAGTTCGTGGGAGCTGACAGCACCACGAGGGCCCGAGTGCCATGCGCCGTGGAGAGGAGGGCGTGTGGCAGGGGCACGCATACCATCGACTACGGAGGAGGACGGGGATGGGGGGAGGGGGACCCTCAATCCACAAAGCCCCATCAAACCCAAAACCATAATGTTTTTAACCATTGAAAAAAGATTAAGGGATATATTGAAAACCCAAGGCACCGTTTAAGTTCTCCATGTGCCCGATGTCTAGCAAAGTTCCTTTGTTGGCCGCTTCATCTGCTAACTTGTTGTTTGCTCGACAGATGTGAAAGAAAGAAGTCTGAGAAAAGTGAGGATTAGATTTTATTCTTTGCAAGTACCTGTAAGCTCTAGATCCATGTGGGGCGACGCCCCTTCTTATTGTTTGAATGACATGTCTGGAGTCCCCATAAACTCTGAGGTTATCGATGTTGAGGGAGGATATCATATTGAAAGATAAGACGAGAGCAAGCCATTCAGCTTCATTGTTTGTCTTGATTCCTAATCCCCACGAGATAGATTCAATTTTATTTCCTCTGGGATCAAATAAGACCCCACCCGCACCTGCCACCCCGTTCATGTTTTAGATCATTAAAAGAAGAAAATTATGGGTATCTAACGACTATTATAACTTGTGCATCTTTAATACATTCACATTTTTTATTATTTATTATATGATGCATGTAAATTTGCAATGACAAATTTTGTATACCTATTTAGTTTTCACTTTAAGCTGGAAGAGTAATATATTCAAAAGACTATGAAAATTAGCTATATTTTTGTTATTATTATTTATATATAAACACGAGACACTTAATTATCTAAATTCAATGTAACACATTATTATATATATATATAATCATTTTTTTTAATTTAAAGATAACTAATAAAAATAATAAATGGTCTAAATTAAAAGCACTAAGAAATATATATAATATAAACATTATTTTAATTGTAATTTGAATACACATGGATAAAAACAATAAATTGTCTGGATTCATTGCACCACAAAATGGTGCACACTAAGAGATATATATAATATAAACATTATTTTAATTGTAATTTGAATACACATGGATAAAACAATAAATTGTCTGGATTCAATGCACCACAAAAATAGAGGTACATACTCCGAATATCCTGTTTGTATTTGGACACAAATAAACAAGTGGATACAATATTTGTTTGTCCAGAAGAAATGCATCGACATGCATAACGTGAGCTTTGTTGTGTTTGTAATTTGGATGCCTTCATCTTCGTTGTCGTTAAACAAAGTGGTGTAACCCTTGCTTATGTCCGTGGAAATAGTGAAACGCATGCTCTCATGCTAATATTCAGCAACATTGCAGAGCATCAAACACGGAAAAGAAATGGGTTTAGATCAGTGTTGGAATTTGGTTTTCATTCTACCCGTCGGATTAATTTTTTTTGACGTTTTGGGTTTTTATATTACCCATCACAAAACGTTTTGTTTAAAATTTTACCCTTCAACAATGAAGTATTTTTAAAAAAAAATCGTAATCAAAATCCAGATTTTTAAATAGATACAAGCCTTTGTAAATCTAATCGTTATAAAATAGATACAAGCCTTTGTAAATCTAATCTGTCCATACCCTTGCTTTTTTTTACTTTGCCTTTGGTAAGGGTACAACTCCCCAATACTTCACAAAAGTAAAGGAGTTTATAGACACTGAGGATAAAAATACTAGGCTATTAAAAATAAAATAAAGGCACAAAATGCCTACCTAGTTCGGACTCCAGAGCTCATTGTAGCAGAACATTAGAGGGCTTCGCTGCATGAGTCTAGACAGCAAAAATCAAAATCTCAAGGAGCAGGTGGCTATGATGGAGACTGCAATTAAGCAATTACAGAATGCAGGCATACCAAGTGCAGTCATGCATAGTTCACAAGAATTATATATAATAATGATGAATATATAGCTTTGTATGCTCTTTTTTTATATATTCTGTTGTTCTACAAACTACATTTCATTCCAAATGTTGCACATAGATTTCATGTCTCTCAATGCCTTATTTAGTATTGGCCTTCATTTAAATTCTGCATCTCTCACTGAAATTGAACCATGAGAGAAATATACTTTTGAGTCTGAATCTATATAAATTACATAAATTATGAGATAAATCGCTAAATACACATGCTGCACATTATTTAGGTTATTTAGAATTATTAAAAAATACATACTTGATAACGTTTCTTCAAACTCATAGATTTAAGTAAATGTTTGAATCTAAACAAACCACTAAATATAATTTACCAAAAAAATAGTGCATGCATTACCTTTGATAATGCAAATAATTCTCAAACTTTGTCTCCAAGGCTCTCCAACTCCCAACGTTTTGTAACATTTTAATGTAATCAATGAGCATAGAGCACTTAAATTTGTAAACTCATTGCAATAATAAAAAAGTCAAAAAACACTGGAAAAATCATTGAGTTAAAGGAGTTGTTTATTTTAGGAAAAATCAATGCAACTTGTAAATGGAAAGACATGAAAATAATTCTAATTTAATAGATGTTTTTATTTTTTTATTAAATGTATGGTTGCAACTTGTAAATGGAAAGACATGGAATTAGATCTAATTTAATAGATGTTTCTATTTTTTTAATCAATGTATGGTTTAGAAGTTGAAATTTACAAAATATAGTTTTATATAAGATAAATATATTAATATTATTAATAAATTAATAATATAAATAAATGACGGTTAATCCAAATTTTAAACCGTATTTGATGGGCAAAACCGTCAAATTCCATCACTGGTTTAGATAGTGAATCCCAAGCCCGTTTGGACATTGATCCAGCTTTCATCCAATCTCCAGAGCACCGCCCAAACGCCAAATACTGCGAATTCACGCTCGATCAAATCCCGCTCATAGATCTCTCCCCTCTCAACTCGACTACACCACCACACCCCACCATCCTGGACTCCCTCGTCGCTCAAATACACGCAGCTTCCAGGGATTGGGGATTCTTCCAAGTCATCAACCATGGCGTCCCCCTCGACCTCCTCCACACACTCCAATCCGAAGCAGCCAGTTTCTTCTCCCTCCCCATGCAAGAAAAAACAAAAGTGAGGAGAGACTTCGATAATCCATTGGGTTATTACGACACAGAGCTCACAAAGAACGTCAGGGACTGGAAAGAGGTCTTCGATTTTGCATGCCGAGGCACAATTTGTCTTCCTTCAAGTTTCGAACTCGAGTCCGACGAGACTCGGACAGTGACAAATCAATGGCCGCAGAACCCACCTCGCCTAAGGTTCTTATCAATCCTGGAGCTATTATGCATGGCCGATTTCAAGAAATAGTCTTGCTTGAGATTTGCACCTCGAGGGATTCGATAGCTTGCAGCTCAACCATCTATAATTTATGTGTTGATGAATGACTAAGTTTTGATGGTTATTGAATAGTTTGGAATGGCTTGTGGATACAGGGAGGCCTGTGAGGAATATGCAAAGGCCGTGG
Source organism: Larix kaempferi (assembly GCA_027924585.1). Lineage (NCBI taxonomy): Eukaryota > Viridiplantae > Streptophyta > Pinopsida > Pinales > Pinaceae > Larix > Larix kaempferi. Next base: position 5,782,381 of record BSBM01000235.1, on the reverse strand, counting down.
AGAAGCTTTGTTTCAGATTGCTGGAACTCATATCTCGGAGCTTGGGGTTGCCGGTTGATTATTTCAATTCCAAGTTTGAGGAACACACATCGTTACTGAGATTGAATCATTATTCGCCATGTTCTGTGCCGGAGCTGGCTTTGGGGGTGGGTCGCCACAAGGACGCGGATGCTCTCACTGTGCTCGCTCAGGATGATGTTGCGGGGCTGCAAGTCAGGCGAAAGGATGGAGAATGGATTGGAGTGAAGCCTATCCCCAATTCATTTGTCATCAATGTGGGGGATTGCATGCAGGTGAGCAGTTTTTGTTTTGCCATTATCTCTAGCCAAGTATATGATTAATTGTCATATTTGGGAAATATTATAGGGCCTAGGATCATATAACGAATTCAGAGGAGGCTCAGATTCAAAATCCTAAACCACCAGCCAGTAAGGTTCACGCTCCCATATAAACAAGGCCTTTCTAAAAGCCAAGATACAGAAAACATACAAAACTGGGATAAATCCGTAGTCCATGGTCATTAAATAAATTTAAGCACCGTGCAGTCAAGTGCACTGCAAATCAACCGATATGGCTGAACCAATAATTTACAAGCCCTAGGACTTTCACACTGAGTGGTTCAGTTCCCTGCCCTGCAACATCTCTGTCCATGTTCACAACTCAGCCTATCTGGCCATCAGCATTTTGTACTTTTGATCTCCCAACAGCCAGATGTTTGCTTGGTGCAGTCCCCAACCAACTACAGTAGTTATGCACCCTCAGCGGTACATTCAATATGGGCATATATAAACGTCTTTAATACACTGCTGGGTATACAATAAACATCCCGCTGTGATGTACACTGCAGTAACTGTCTTTAATGCACTGTGCCGCAGTGCATTTATTGCTGCTGCTGCTGCGGGGATGTGGACCATTAGATCTTATCCAATGGTCAATTGAACGGTTGAGATCCTGCAGCAGCAGCAATAAATGCATTGCAGCAGGGTGCATATTGAATGCCTATACTTCAGTGTGTATGCGGTGCGGTTGGGTTTGCAGCATCCTTCAGTGATTTACACAGTGGTTTATACTTGTAACGTCAGTATGTTACTATGTACGATGTGTAATGGCATACATGGTATATACATCAGTATGTATGCCACTGCAGTATATACATGGTATATACATCAGTATGTATGCCACTGCAGTATATACTGCAATGATGTATGACAGTACACATCATACATAGTGACATATATACTGCAGTGTACATCACTGTGGGGGTGCATGAGAATTGCCTCTTTAATGCACTTATGTATATATATTTAAAATAAATATTCATGTACATCCATGTGAATCCAAACCATTAGACACAGACATACAAACTTTTCTCATTTATATAGCAAGGGTTTATAATTAGGTATAAGGTTTTAAGATTTTATGTTTTGCTTTTGTTTTCTAAGTGAATTTGGTTGGCCCACATATGCCCATACAGAACCAACCGGTTTAGACTGGAAAGACCGGTTCCATATGGAACAGGTCATTCTGGTTTGATGGGCCAGTTCAACCCAGAAACACCCTGGAATTGGTCTGATTGACCAGTTCAACCTGTTCCAATCTGGTTCTTTTAACATTGTCTGTGACACAATGCCAATTTGCCACTTTGATTTGTTGCTGAAAAGGGCATTTTTGCTGCAAGAAGGAATAATGTTGAGGTGAAACCCTCCTTGTGACTTGTTTATCATTGTTCAATACTTGGTTTGCTACTGTTATTTCTGTATTCTAAAAGGCTGTTGCTATCTTCTATCGTTCATAGTTGCACATTGTTACTGTTGATTTGATATTGTTGAAGAAGCACACCTTTGGAAGGGTCCTCTCTTTCATTTCTGCATATTAAAGAAGTCCATGCGGTCGATTAGAGCATGTTAATAAATAATAATAACCTAATTATGCCTCCATCCATATTGTTTGAACCCTGTCGAATTTGATCCTGACTCGATAGCCCAACTATGTTGACACAGGCCTATTCTTTCACCTCATCCTTGATCCATACACCCCCCTTGTCCCGGTGCTATCCATTGGCCATACTGTCCTTTTGTTGGCCAATGATTGTACAACCTTCTGTGCCTGCCCTTCCCATATGCCCTCTCCCCTCTGTGCACATTGTCTCCTCTTATCATGATCTTCCTAACAATCCCTTACAAAATGATGGAACCTGAAGTCTTCTTTTCTTAAAATGCCTTCAATGTGAAGCACACCCTTGTTCCCACAGTCTAGAGATTTACAAATTACAGCATAGCACTTCTTTACATTGCAATTAAATATCATTGCATATATTAGGTTAGTTTTTACAATGATGTGCTTGAGTAAGGAAAATAATACAAGGACCAATGTTGAGGTTTGGTTTTGGATTGTTAGAAAGAGATCAATGGGAGGAAATATACAGTTTTGTAACTACGGTTGAATCCCTTGTGCTTAAGGAAATACCTTGAAGAGGGAAGGTGCTTAAGGAAGTATCTTGAGTTGGGGTATCTTCAACTCTAGATGTTTTTTGTGTAAGATATATTTTAGTGCCAATAACCCCTCATAATGTAGAAGTTTAGCAAAGCTATCTCACAAGTACAACAATTCTCTCATCAAAAGTTAGGACCAGGTAACAATATGCAATGTTTGTAAACTTGGACTCGGACTCAGAATCTGTCGAGGGTCAACTTGGACTCGGACTCGGACTCGGTAATGACTCGGCCGAGTTGAATTTAAGGACTTGGTTTACTCAAAAATACATAAAATATTTAAATTTTAAAGAAAAACATTATCTTAAAGATTCTAATCCATGATTCCAAAGCATTAGAGACAAAATATCCAAAGTTTGCTCATGTATATACCATATAAGGGTGAATATATCAAAATGACACGAAGTGTACTGTGCAATACATATTTGGAACAAAATACATAATCAATAAGGCCTAAATGACCCATAGAGTCCAAAAAACATGCTATGATGCCACTACATCATACATCATACATCAATGATCATACATCATACATGTCATTGATCAACATGATCAATCATCAAACTCATCACCACTACTAGAACTAGAAGTAGAACTAGAATCAAGGGTTCAAGACTAGAAATGGCATAGGCAATGGCATCATCATCATGCTCAAGCTCGGACTCCTCAAGGTCGTCTACAGCTGAAGTAGTAGTACTAGCTGAACGCCTAGAAGCACGAGGTTAGGGTTCATCTTATAGATTTAGAGTTAGGGTTAGATTCTAAGTTGCACGAAACGGAGAAACGGGGACAAGTTTCCGAAATGAGGATGCGTGGAAAACATGAAACCCCCAAAATTTTGGAAACCGAGAAACGCGATATATATATATATATATATGTATGTATGTTCTAAGTTAATAAATGAGCAAGGACATTTAAAAAATTGAATGTGAAACATAAATCATAAATCATACATGTTGGCGAATCATTGCCTATATTGGAATCCTATTCATTAATAGCACCCTATGCCTCCCTCCTCTAGGCTCTAGCCCTTGCCTCTACCTTGAATCTCAAAGTTGATCCTCCAAGGACATCAATCAACTACTCAACACCCTACAATTTTGATGAAACTTCCTAATCCAATCGTTAAAATAAGGTAGAAAAAGTTTCCCATGTGTAATAAGTCATTTTGCTTGAGTGAAGAGTACATTTTTATTAAGGTCGTGACGGAGGAGTTCAACAATCAACACCACCAACATCAAGGTATATAGAGGGGATGATGTGCTTGATTAAATGCCAATCCCAAACCTTCATACATGATAGAATTTGGTGGAAACTTTGCAATCCTGAAATCCTGAAAATTATTAATTGTGTTGAATTCTGAATGGGATCTAAAAATCTACTTTCTGTATATGAAGTCCGATGAGGTTGGAACCTCTCTCAAACATCTTGAAACACTTAATGGTAATGTTAAAAATTTAAGTTAAAGGATAGAAAATGAAAGATAAGGAGAATGCCACTTTTATTTAAAATATTACCATTTAGTATTACCAAATACTACTGAGTAACTGAACAGAGTGGATTTTTTTTACAATCAACTCGGTTGGTTCAGGACTTGAATCGATTGACTTGATTGGTTTGGTACTGAAACGACCGAGTCAGACACCAAATCAGTCGGTTCGGTATCGACTGGTCACCCAATCCGGTTTGAAGGACAAGTCGGCTTGGTTGATGGTCAACTTGGATGAGTTTGAGTTTGAGTTGACCGAGTTTTAAAACTATGACAATATGCCATCCCTAGACAACAAAGAAGAAGAGGGTGAGTGGTAGTTGTCATGCTATTCGGAAGGATCCCCAAGCATTGTCATGGGGATGAACTCTAGTCATGGGAGGGGTTCCATGGACTTGGTGACTGAGCTTCTGTTGTACTTTCAAATTTGTTGAGCCACGATACATCAATTGGGAGGACACAAATATAATACCCCTAGTTTTGACTTGGAATGTATTTAATCAAATTATGTAAATGATGTAAATATGCATTCCTAGTATGGAGCTCAAGGCCAAGGCTCGGGTAGTGAATAGCTAGGCATGTATGATGTAAATATTTTTATTTGGACCGTATGTTTGGCTTATCATGCCAATTCGAAAAATATGTAAATATTATACTGGAAAATAATAAAATGGTCCAAGATACCTGTGTAAAGAGCACTATAGGGGCTATGATTCCACCAGAGGAGAAGAGGAAAGGGAGCCTATGGGAAACTAAATCCTTTGCTACCAAGTGTCAACCTTAGAACTATCCAAATTCTATCATGTGCTTTAAATGAGCCAATTACCTTCTCTTGACTATTAAATCCAATTATTGAATGCATGTGTGAGGTTGGTGGGAAAAGTCACTTCATGCAGTTATTGAAGCATGGGTGTGGTGACAGTTTTGTCAGCTGTCTGGAGTCCTTTTCTTCTGTGGTTAGAAGCTATGTCAGTTGTCTTTTCACCATCATCTCATATCCCTTGGAGTCAACACTCATTCTATCATTCTCTCATGCAATTTTCCACACTACGTAGAGTTTTCCTATTGTTGTTCATGACCATTACCAAACTGTGTTTTAACCTAGAAATTTGAATTTGGAGATAGAGTTGTATATTTGTGAAGGGAAAATTGATGGCTGTAGGTGAGCATAGAGGTTGGGCAAGCTAGGAGCCTATACCCATTGAGCTTTGCTACTTTTGGATGCTTGGGGAGCCATGAATTAATGTTGCAGGAGGTTCTCCAATAGCATACAACAGGTTGGACTCTTACTGCACACACTGGTAAGCACTGTAAGGGTTGGATTTCCTTCGGGAACCATGGATCAGTGAAGGGAAATGCCTTCCTTGTGTTGTGTGGAACAGTTGAAAGGAGTGCCATGGTTGTGATGGCTTAGTGAGATCCCTGTAGAGCTCTAGATGAGCTTTTGGCTAAGCACAAAGAGCAGAACGGGTTGTGGGTTAAGAGAGAGAAGCCTGTAGGTGTTTCCTTTGCCTTGGTGGCCTCATAACCCAACTTGGGGGTGGCCTCTCAGCATAAATAGTACATGTTGGACAAGTGCCTACGGTTGGGTGGAAAATCGTTTTTACACAGCCGATTGCTTGGATCTTCTTTGTTTAAAGATAAGTATTATTTTGTATTTGAGTATACAATGTTTTTATTTATATGCCTATGATAATTAAGCTTGTAATTGAATGCTATGTGTGTGTGGATTGAGTTTATTTCCGCCGTGTGTTTTATTTACATATCTGCACATGTATTTTAGACATTGAATTTCGCAATTATGGTTGTGGGGAAAGATTTAGAAGCCCCTTTAGTTTGTTAATGTCCCCTCCCATTGGTCGGATTGGGTGAAGGGGACGTTACAGAGTGGTATCAGAGCTTCTGGTTGTAACACCAGAGCTGTATGGGCTAGAAGTCAACACTTACAGGGAAAAATATGAGTTTGTAGATGAAATGCTCATATGAAAACTTGTGGTTTTAATTGTTAAATGGTGTTCTAACCAAGCCGTGGGTTAGATCCGTGTCCTACCAACGAGAGAGGTAGATTGGTTAATGGAAATTTTTGAAAATTGCAGATTTGTAGTGGAAATCGGGATTTGTTAAGAGACTGGTAAGGGGGAAGACATAATCCCAAATTAATGCCCTTATTGCCGAATTAAAATTTCATACAAGTTTAAAATTTAAAATTTTGGTAATTTTAAGGTGGGCCCCACCTATGCCACGCGGATGGGTGATGTGGAGTAGCCACGTGTGTGGAAGGCATGATGTGGACCCACCACATTGGGCTCGCATGCAGGTGGTTGCATGTGATGGGCACAGAGGCGAACAAAGATCCGACCCTCGAGCATCAGAGGAGATCAATGGTTGTAGTTGATAGCGCATTGACAACTAGGACGATGGTTGATAGTGGGTGGATGAAGATTTCACTGTTGGATGGTAGGGGAGATCAACGGTCGTGGCTCACATCACACAACAATGTGCGCGATGGTTCACAACGGGTGGGCAAGCTGTTGGGCCGAAAACCACCCGAGCACGTGTCATCTTTTGATTGACAACAACTCTCTAAGAGATTTTCCAAAACCGCTTTTGCGGAGAGCGATTACCACTTTTGGTAACGGGAAACTATTGACACCTCAGGGCCTTCAGAAAATCCCCCTTGACACCCCATTATTTTTTTAAAAATCAACAAAGTTGGTTATGGATTTTAACCGTAGCTATAGAAACAGTGTAAAAATTGTGCAAATTTGACAATTTTTTAAGGCTATAACTTTTTGCTCAGGAATTATAATTGAGTATACTTATAGTCGTTGGAAAGCTTATCCATAGGGGAGCATATGTACCAATGTTCCCCCAAGTTTCCGGGATGCGGGAGCGTGGGAGCGGGGAAACGCACATTGGGGACGTGTGGAGACCACCCCCAAATTTTAGGGAAATTCGGGGGGGATGGGGGGGCGTTAAGGTCATAAAAATTATAAAAAATATAGAGGTTTTAAATACCAGCAACAACAATTCATCGCGTGTAAATACAATTTAAGCTGCTCCTTGTAAATACAGTCTAATTCTTCAATGATTCAATACACTTCAACATTGTGTGAATCCATGGCATAGATGTTGTAATGGGGAACTGTGACTTGAGGATCCTATTTCTTCATGATTCTAGAGGAAATCACATTATTTGAGGCTTTCAAGTCCAACATACAATTATGTAGGAGTGAACTATTAATCCTATAATGGGATCCTATTCATCAATAACACCCTGTGCCCCCCTCCTCTAGGCTCTTAGCCCTTGCCTCTACCTTGAATTTCGAAGTTGATCCTCGAGGGACATTACTCAACGCACTACAATTTTGATGAAACTTCCTAAATCAAGCATTAAAATAAGGTAGAATTAGAAAAAAAATTCCCATGCTTAATAAGTGATTTTTGCTTGACTAAAGGGAACATTTTGATTAAGGTCATGATAGAGAAGTTCAACAATCAACACCACCAACATCAAGGTACATAGAGAGGTTGATGCGCTTGATTAAATGCCAATCCCTTAACCTCATACATGATAGAATCCAGTGGAAACGTTGCAATCCTGAAATCCTGAAAACTGTTAAGTCTGTTGAATTATGAATGGAATCTAAAATTCTACTTTTTGCATATGAACTCCGATAAGGTTGGAACCACTCTCAAACATCCTGAAACAATTAATGGTAATGTTAAAAATTTAAGTAAAAGGATAGAAAATGAAAGATAAGGAAAATACCACTTTTACTTTAAGAATTTAATATTACCATTACTACTGAACAACTCTAGTAAGGAAGGAGCGCCTAAGCGCCCCCCACTTCATCGGTGCGCGATTCAAAATAGGGGACGAGCTCCCCCATGCGTTTCCTGAAGTTTCTCCAAATTGGGGACGAGGGGAAACGTTTCGCTACGAGCCCCCAAGTCCCCGGGGCGCGGGGAGCGAGGGGGGCGCGCCCCCAACCCTAGGGAACGCGTCCCCGTGTAACACTGATATGTACAGATCCAAAGTCTGAATTGGTGATTTAGATGTTTCAATAACTTGATCAGAAAAGTGCCTATAGCCATAATTTGACAAAAAAATTGTTAATATGGGTATTTTCCAGAATATGTGAAAATTTGAGTTTTGATTTTATGAGAATATAATAAACCTAACAAATGTGTTTATATGAACACCTTTGCAAATTCAAAATTATATCTAAGACAATTAAGGTTCTGCATTCAATATAATTCTGTTTGGGAACCCTTGGTCTTGATTGGGCCAAGAGAATCATCATCATGGATGATGCACATGATCCTTATGAAGCTGAAACAGATGCAATGGGAGAGAACATACAGGTTGAGAATGTAGAGACAGAGTCCAATGGTAGGAGAACTCAAGTGACTCCTCCAGACGTTGCTAAAACCATGAGGAGCCTAAGGGTGGAACTGAAAAATTGTAGAGCAGACAATGAAAGGTTGATTAGAGCTCAAGAAGACAGAATCAAATAAATGTAGCTATGCTTAAAAGTCTGACAGACATTCAAAGGAATATTAACTTTGGCCATCACTCTAAAAATCAGGAAAAGAGTGGGAGTAACTCAAGGAGGCATTCTCACAAGAGGTCCCATAGTTCAAGAAGAGTTTCTAGAGAAAGGAGAGTTTAGGAAGGCCAAACCTCTTACTTTTGATTGTGAAATAAAATCTGGTCAAGAAGCTGAGGCTTGGCTTCTTGGCATGAGGAGGTATTTCCAAGTTCTAGACTACTCAGGAAATATGAAAGCAAAAGTGGCTATATTCAATCTGAATGGAAGAGCATCTATATGGTGGGATCATCCTAGGCAAGTGAAGAATATCAATGAAAGGAAGATTGTGTGGAAGTAGTTCAAGAAGTACTTCAAGCAAAAATACCTCTTTGATAGGTACTATGATGGAAAATTAAAGAATTCCATGAATTGAAATTGGGCCAAATGACTATGGAGGAATATACAAATAAATTCTTGGAGCTGTTGAGATATGTCTAGTATATCAGGGATGATAAAGTGAAAATTCAACATTTTCTAAGTGGGTTGTTTGAGTCCTACAAAAGACAGAATTGATATTAATGAACCTCAAACTCTAGATGAGACCATAAAAAAGGCCAAGTATTGCTATGATCAAAACAAAAGCAAACAAGATTTCCATAAGGCATGGACGGACGGAAAATGAGAAGTTTGACCAAAGGAAGAAGGGTTTCAAGCCTCCTCATATCATAAATCAGCCAAGGTAGCCACCACAGGCTATGGAAAAGCCAGCAAGATGATGGGAGACAAGCCAAGAGAGACACTTCAATGTTGGGGATGTGGAGAGGACCATTTGCTTTGAAATTGTCCACATCGAAATGGGAGTGCAAAGCAAGTTCACAACATTCAAAAAGTTGAAACTATGGGTCAAGTGGCAAGGACTGTCCTTAGAATTTATGCTGCACTAGAGGACCGCCAAATAGACCATCAATCAACTATGGTTGAGGTTGAAGGTAAGATTGCTAAGCAATCTATTTCTATTTTAATTGACCCTGGATCTACTCACAGTTATATCATTCCTAAAATTGTTGAGATTTGTGCTTTTATTGAAAACCAAGCATAGTAAATCATGGTTGGTCTAACTAGCCACTGGAACCAAGAGAAAGGTTAGTGAAATGGTGGAGAAATGTCCATTAGAAATGGGTGGACTGTTCACTTGTGCAAATCTAAATATTTTGCCACTTGGTTCATATGATATTCTCATTGGAATGTGTTGTCGCCGAAATGCACACCTGGAGGGGGGAGCGCAGCAGAAATCTTTCGAAGCTGCTCGCTGTGGCCTTGGGGGCAAGCAAAGAGTCAAGTGCTGTCACCTGATCCCAACTCCTCTGTTTAAAACTCCTAACGAATCCAAGGGGGTAGACCCTAGTAAAAAAGGTTGCTAAGGCTTTTTAATTTGAATGTTTAGTGATGGGAAGATTGTTTTTTAGGAGTTTTTATGAAAGAATAAAGAGATTTAAACCAAGTTGCTCACACATATGAATTGTAACACATCCATAACATATAAAATGAATGACAACAACAGATGGATAACAAATTGAATCAAAAATTCATCCATAGCATGGTATGATAATCAACAACAGAATGGACTGTTTAGAAGCGCACAGAGCTAAACTTGACTGCTACAACAAGACTTTTGAATGCATTGATGAAGAAAGAAACCCAAGGGTTGTAAAAGGTATTCAAAGGTGGTTTCTATTAGGCAGATTTCAGCAATGCAGCTGCAGAAGTTTTGTAGGAAAGGTTATCAATTGTATGCATCCCATGTTTTAAATAAAACAAAAAATGAAATTCTCAAATTAGAGGACTATCACGTGTTCCAAGAATTCAGGGATGTGTTTCCTGATGAAGTTCCAGGACTTCCTCCAAAGAGGGACGTTGATTTCACAATTGATCTTGTGCCAGGAGCTGCACTAGTGTCTAAGACACCTTACAGAATGAGTACACCATAATTATTAGAGCTGAAAATGCAATTGCAAGAATTGTTGGAAAATAAGTACATTTGGTCAAATGTGTCTCCATGGGGAGCACCCATTCTATTTGCAAAAAAGAAAAATGGAACACTCAAGTTATGTATTGATTACAGGAAGCTAAATAAAGCGAATGGAAAACAAGTACCCATTGTCTTGAATTGACGATCTTTTTTTATCAAATGAGAGGGGCAAGATTGACTTGAGGTATGGTTACCATCAGGTAAGAATTAAGGAAGAAGATATTCACAAGACAACCTTTAAAACAAGCTATGGACACTATGAATTTGTAGTTGTGCCATTTGGTCTCACTAATGCAGTAACTACCTTCATCTGTCTTATGAATAGTGTTTTCAGCAAGAATTTGGTCAAGTTTGTGCTTGTTTTTCTAGATGACATTCTTATTTATTTTTAAGAATGAAGAAGATCATGAAGAAAATTTGAGAATGACTTTGCAATTGCTAAGGGAGCATAAGTTGTATGCAAAGCTAGGCAAATGTGATTTTTATAAAAATAAAATTCACTATTTGGGTCACATTATTTAAGAGGAAGGAATATCAGTGGATCCATAAAAGATTGAAGCCATTATGAATTGGCCAACTCCAAGGAATGTGACAAATGTGATATATTTTATGTGTCTTGTTGGTTATTACAGAAGGTTCATTGAAGGATTCTCCAAGGTTGCACCCCCAATCATTTCTTTGCAAAAGAAGGGAATAAAGTTTGAATGGACACCGAAATGTGAAGAAAACTTCCATCTATTGAAGAAACTTCTCACAAGTGCTACAATTCTGAAAATTGCAGACCAGGAAAAGACTTTGTGGTGTGTACAGATGCATGTAAATAAGGACTTGGAGGAGTTCTTATGCAAGAAAATCATGTGGTGTGTTATGAGTCTAGAAAATTGAAAGAGCATGAAAATAATTATGCTACCAATGATTTGGAACTTGCAGCCACGGTCCATGCTTTAAAGATGCGAAGGCATTATTTAATGGGCAAAAAATTTGAGCTAAGGACAGACCATTGTGGTCTAAAATATTTATTTGAGCAACCAACATTAAATGCCAGGCAAGCTATATGGCTGGAATTTTTATGTGAGTTTAATTTTGAAATCAAACACATACAAGGAAAAGAAAATAAAGTGGTTGATGCAATTAGCAGAAAGATGCATGAAATGCATGTGGCAGCCATCAGTACTTGTCAATCGGATTTAAGGCAACATATTGTTAATTATTTTGCTGAAGATGAAATGAATGTGCAAATAAAAGATAAATTACAACAACAAAATTTTGAAAAGCGGTTTGAAGGTTACCATTTAGAAGATGATGGACTTATTACATATAAAAACATAATTTATATTCCAATTGTGGCAGACTTGAGAAGAATTGTTATGGATGAAATCCATAAAATGCCATATTCTAGTCACCTAGGATACCAGAAAACAATTGATATAGCCAGGAAACAATATTTTTGGCGTGGGATGAAAAATGATATTTCTGAGTATATCTTTAAGTGTATGAAATGTTAGCAGCAAGTGAAAGTTGAGCATCAACACCCAGCATGATGATTGCATCCTTTGCCAATTTTAGAATGAAAATGGGAAGTAATTTCCATGGATTTTATTACAGCTTTTTGTAATGTCACCATTTTTGGATTCCCCTATTCTGTAGTCAGAGGTGGCTTTACGAAGAGTAAAATGAGGATAACAGTGGGTTCAGGCGATTTGGAGAAGTTATATGATGCTTTCAAAGGTCCAATTACCATTATTCATCAGCAGGATCATTTCTGCACAGTCCGTTCGTGGTTTCGAGGCATTCGAGCGATCCCTGTAAATTGGGGGAATTATTGGGCATAAATTAATTAATGGCACTAAAGGTGTTATTTGGAGCATTTTATTTGAAGGACCACCTTAGTGTAATATGATGGAAGGACGAAAAGGGAACAAATTAATTATTTAATGTCACCTAAGCCCAAACATACTTTATAAAGTGACATTTAATAATTAATTCATAAATTGACTTTATAAAAGTCACTTTAGCTTTAAATGAGCTGAAAATGGTAAACTTGGGCCTAAGGGGTTTGTTACCAGGCAAATTAGCAGCGGTAATTCCCAGTAAGCAAAAATAAGAACAGTGACCCAATGTCACCTCGATCGCAGTTCTAACTTCTTCGGAAGCTAATGACCTTCAAGGAGAAGTATCCTTGTGACAACCTGTAGAACACTAGGACAACCACAAAACTATATTCTCTATGCAATCAATCGTTAGACCAGTGCCTAGATGGAGTCAATATGAAGATAAGTTAACAATTAATCAACTGATGTCAGATATGACTCAAAGTTACCAAATGCTGTGATGAAAGTGTAAGGTCAATCATATGAAATAATAGAGTTCTTCACCAAAGGTAATTTATGATCAATCACTAATTCAATAGTAAAGTTCTAGCATATTAACAATTAACATTAACCAATAGGTAGCCCAAAATATCATCACCATTTAGGTCATCCGCTCGAGTAATAAATTAAATGTAAGGGCATCATATATCATATAGCAATGCAATATGTAATCAATCAAATAACTACTACAGAAACAGTGGCAATGTCATGTCATTCATCAATAGCTTAACCATTTACAGATCATTAGCGTTAGTTGAAAAAGATAACCAACACACCCTTATATCAACACTTAGGTCATCAATGAAGGTGTAAGGATAATCGTATAAGCAAATGAATGACAATAAAAGATTATAACCATCCGTTATTGAAATGCCAAAGATTATTCACCAATGCAAAAAGTATTATCAACTAGTTCAATAACAAGTGTAGCAAAGTAATGTTCAATGTTGTTTAATAGACACCAATAATCAATATAGTAGTACCAACCATAATAGCCAATTTTAATACAATACTCAGATCTGTATATAAAATTCTAAGTCACATTAGCAAAGTAAATAACCTTTAAAAGAAGCATAAAAAAGAATAATAGCAAGGAACTAACGCTAAAATTAATGTGCAATTAACTAGATTAAAATGCTAACTTGATTACCTTGTTTTTTTGTTCTGTGTGTGCAGAGAAGGGGTGAAAAGATAACAGACAGGGTTTGTAATTTTAATTACAGACTTGTGTTCTCTAAAGGAAAGGGCTCGGAAAGGGATGAAGGAGGTCCGAAATGGAAGAATGGAGGATGGAGGGTGCAACAGGGAAGAGATAAGGTAGCGAAGGAGGAAGGATGGAGAGGATAAGGAGAAAGGGAAGAAGGAATGTAGAGATGGAAGGGAAAAGGGAATGGGGAGAAGGAGATAGGATGGAGGGAAATGGTAGGGAGGAATGGAGAATAGGGAAATGAAGGCCGCGGGTAGGAGAGAAGGGGAGATGGAGAGGGCTGCAGAAAGGAGGGGCAACAACATCTACAGGCCCGAAATATGGATCAACAGGAGCAACGAGGGGGATAAGGAGAGTGCCGAGGTTGCTTGGGAGGAGGCCGAAGGTGTAGGGAAAGAGAGGAGAGGAGGCCAAATGGCTAGGGCAGTAGGGCGAGGTTAGGAGATGGTGGGGGAAGGAGAGAAGGGCAGCCCTAGGTATGCGTTTTTCAGGGTTTTAGCAGAAATTAGGGTTTTTAACAAATTAAAAAAAATGTAAATAACTTAAATTTAAACCTAAAAACATGAAAATAAAGCCTAAATAATAATGCTTACGACATATACACTACGCAGAAAATTAGGTTTGGTGAAGAGATGAGCAACTTAGGGTTTCATTAAAGACAATCACCTAACCCTAGAGCATCAAAGAGGATGGCCCTCCTCTTGAGATGGTGTTTGCCAAGTTTGGAAAGCTAGGGCTTCTCCAACAACTTCAAGAGTTGGTTGAGGATGCCCTAGCTAAGACAAACTTTGGAAACCTAAGACTCAAGTTTTCAATGCTAGGGTAACTAAAGGTTAGAAAATGACTTATTCTAAGGCAAAATGCAACTCCAATGGCTACTATTCAACCTTAAACAAGCATACATCTAACATTTAACAAAAAGACATCAAAAGAAAGACTTAGATACCTTCTTGTGCATGTGTCAAGCAAACAACTCTTAGCATTACCTTAGCAAAGAAATAAGAGAGAAGATTACAAAAGATTTGTCCCCAAACTAGCAAGCATGATCATCCTCAAGAGGTGCGCATCACTCAAAGAGCCCTAGTGAGGGCAAAAATCAGAAATAAAAGTATAATCCCATAAACTTGATGTGTAAAAATGAAGTGAGGAAAAGTTATTTATACTTTTCACATTCACTTTTACAAAAATAATCAAAATCCAGGCTGACATGCCTTTTTAAAATGTCAATTTGAAATTATAAATGTCAACTTAAAATTAAAACAAAAATAATATAAAATAATCAAAGTAGTGGGTAAATTGGGGTGTTTTCTCCAGATTTGACCCATACATGAGCAAAATGGCTCAAAATGAGCATATCGGACTGAACTGAAAGCCCGACTGCATAGGGGGGGGTCTTCATGCCCCAACTAACCCCAACAACGATGAAAACCCTCAATGTCCCCCACCTTTAGCAAGCATACAGTCTGCTAAGAAGGATGATGTCATCCTCTACAGAGGGGCCCAGAGAGAGGGTGCTAGTGAGTTGGAGGGCCAGGAGGGTGCTGGAGGTGTTCTGAAGGATAAATATGCGCCTCAATACTAAAGAATCTACCGCTGGAGTGATAGAACCAGGTCGGAGTCATGTGACCCAGTGATCCATCCCTGGAAGCCCCAGACAACAACCTCTGGGTTTTCAAACCCTTTCATGAGGCAGTCAGCGATGCCACTAAACCATAATATTTCCAAGGGAGAAACTAGAGGGTCTGGCCACAACCCCTACCTCAGAATAAGCTGGCTAAACACCTCTCCTCGTTAGAAAAAAGACACCCTCTCCTTGGGGCACCTCTACAGGTGCGTTGGTGCTAGTACCATTGTAACATGGTCAATATAAAAATAAAAGATGAAACGGGGTGACTTTCTCACTCAAAGTCACTTTATAATATTTAATTGTGAGAAAAGATCAAAGAAGTCAAAAAGCCACAAAAGGGAAAAGAGAAATTATAAAAAGGGCATGAGACCCCATTCTCTCATTCATGTTATTCTCATTTTGAAAATAGATTTTGGAGTGATCTTGAAGCTTGAG
This sequence comes from Larix kaempferi, assembly GCA_027924585.1. Taxonomy (NCBI): domain Eukaryota; kingdom Viridiplantae; phylum Streptophyta; class Pinopsida; order Pinales; family Pinaceae; genus Larix; species Larix kaempferi. The sequence goes on along the minus strand of BSBM01000235.1, from coordinate 5,766,696 downwards.
TCTCTTGGGACGAAAACCCTAAGAGAATGACAATAGTTTCGGTGGTGAGACAAATCCACCCTAGCTATTGGAGGGAGAAATCACTCAGATTTCTCACTTGTGCTTCAGAGCTGTGAAATGGAGTTGTATTGGTATCTTCAGTTCTGAGTTTTGTTGGATTTGTGGTGGTTTCCTTGGTCATCTATAAAGGGGGTGCACTTGTAGAGAGACTGCTTCCTCTTGTTGTGTTTGAAAAGTTTTCGACAGTGTGGAGGGCGCAGTGACCAGGGAGGAGGAATAAGGAGGGCGCATTCCATGTTCTCTAGTCAAATTATGGAACTTGTTGAAATTTGTACCAAGGAAGTGTTCCCCTAGTGACTTTTGCCTAAGTCACTAAAAAGGGGACAAAGTACATAACCCTTGCATTAATTGCTTGAGAAAAGTAATTAATGTCACTTTAGAGTTATAAGTGACTTTTCAGTTTATTTAAGTTGTGGTTGAGAGAGAAAATATTTGATGGAGAGAAAAGTGACTTTTCTCATCCATTGATGAGAAAACACTAGATTAAATGTGGGCCCTTGATCTAGTGTCCTTTCAGCTACCCCAGGAAGGTGAAGTGAAAAGACAAGGGAAAAACAATAAATAAGGCACCCCATTCCTTCATTTACACACATCCCAAGAAAGTTGGAGACGTGGAGATATTCCAAGAGAATTGGAAAGCTAGTTCCAGTTGGAGTTTGAGAGAGAGAAAGTGGCTGTCCGAGATAGCAACTAGGTACAACACGGTTTCCAAGCCCGTACAACAGTTCTGGGCACGATTTTTGAGAAGAAAACAGTGGCACATATTTTCAGGCAGAGGCACGCATTTCGAGACAAGTACAGAAAATTAATTCAGTACAATTCCATACAATCCATACAGTGCACGAAAATCAAGGCACGGTTTTCGAGGCAGAAAATTAATTTCTGTGTTGTTTTGTTGGGCACAAATTTCCAGGCAGAAAATTGAGTTTGGCATTGAAATCGAGGAGCTGTCCGTACAGCTCTGTGTTGCTTGAGAAGGGCACGATTTCCAGAAATATATGCACAGAATTCGAGGCAGATTCTTGCACAGAATTCGAGGCAGCCTGTTAATTTTGCTGATTGAGATAAGTTGTGCTTGTTACTATTAAAATTCTGATGTACATTTTATTGAAGAAGAAATTAATAAAATATCTCTCTCACAGGTTTTCCCTTGGGGTTTTTCCTGGGCCATTTTGGCTAAAATATATTAGTCCGAAATTTTATGTGCATGGCTGTTTTGTTCTTTCTGTTCTCAGTATTTTGGTAGTACTTCTTTTGTGCTTCCAGTTCAGATATGTTTATGAGTGAAATTTCATTTTCAGCTATCTATGGTTGAATGAAATGGTTATTTAAACATTGTTAATCTAAGTTAACTTGAAAGCCTATTAGAGAAGTGAAATTTCTACAGAACTGATATTCACTTGCATCCAGCTGCAATCTTGTTGAAAGTGATACTGTGACTGTGCACTCATTCTAGCAATTTGTGGGAGTGGATATGGTGTTCCTGTGTGCATTTGGAGATCGGATTCTTCACTTCTCTTGAAGTCTGAGCTTCATTCCTTGTTAGGACGTACTTCATACTCAATCTTGGGCGTAGAGACTCATACAAACAGTGACCGCAACAACTGTCAACTTCAGATATGAAAACACTGTTGGAAATGCCAGTATATGCTTGAATATGTTATGGAACTCAGGGCTAGGCGTCTTACTGTTTTTCTGACTGTACATCATAATTTTGGGCAGTGAGTTTATATGTCTGGGTGTTTCCTTCAATGAGAACGCATTCATTATTTGTATGCTGATGGGAATGGCAAACTTTCAGATCTGGAACTTCTCAATGTAATGTTGCTACAACCTGTATTAAAGAAGGTACTGCTGCTACATTTAGTGTCATTTACAGTCTATATTGTTCACTACTGTTGCTTGTTTATATTGCCTTGGTGTGAGTTAATTCTATGGTCAATTTACTGAAAATGCATAAGAACTCAAAGGGGAGACATTAATCCAAACAAATACAAAAACATTCCAAACTTAAGGCAAAATGCACGCTATAGCCGTATATACACCAAGTGTTTGACAAAAGTCATCAATTAAAAGTCATTAACAGTATTGAAGAAATTGGTGACCATTGGACCCACAACAGTCACCAAGGGGGTTATAAGGTGTTAGCCATATTTCTTGCACTCAAAATCAATACTCTAGACAGTCAAAAGTCTTTAGTTGGCTTAGGGACTTTACGTTGGGTCAGCTTATTGGTGTAGCTGATACTCCATCTTATCTCTGGGGCTAAAATACCAATTAGAACTCTCGTCACCTTCAATTTGGCATCACTTCACTGTTCTGCTGTCACAACATTAATCTATGAAGGTACTGCTATTATGATCTTATTTACAGCCTTGACATTTTGCTATTGTTGATTTCTTATCTGTGTTTATGTGAGTTAATTATTGGAAAAATCATTATGAATGTATGAGAAACCAAATGACAAACTATGAACCAAAACCAACTCCATAAATACTCAGATCTGAGACATATTGAAAGTTACAGCAGTTTACATACTAAGCGTTTGAATAAAGTTCCCACTCAGAAGGCAGATACAATATTCAGTAGTTTAGTGACCATCGTAACTTACAACAGTGAGAGAAGGGTTGCAAAATGTTTGGTTCAAATCGTGAATTAAAAACCAGGATATTAGATAGTCAAAAACCACTCATTTGTGGTCAGGGCCATTACAGTTTTCCCATGACTGTGAGACAGCATGATTCCATCATGGTTGTGGTGGATAAATTGTGTAAGGAAACACACTTTATACTAGTGAAGCACCACTCGCCAAGACTCGGCGAGTACTCGCGAGTCTTGCCGAGTAAGTCTTGAAACGAGTACTTGCCAGAGACTCGCCCAGCAACTCGCCATGTGTCCAGACTCGCAAGACTCGGCCAGACTCGGCCAGCCTCGTCGAAGACTCGGCCATACTCATCGAAGACTCGGCCATACTCGCCCTAGACTTGGCATCTTACTCAAAAAATGTGGTATTTTTTTTTCTTGGGAGCTTGTTAGCCTAGTAATTAATGGTAACATATTTTGAGTTTTTTTCCTATTTGTCGAGTCTGTCCCAAGTCTTTCCCGAGTTGATGAGTCAATGGCCAGCTGAGTCTTTGCTGAGTCCGAGTGGTGCAACATTGCCAGTGAAGCACCACTCGCCAAGATTCGGCGAGTACTCGCGAGTCTTGCCGAGTAAGTCTTGAAACGAGTACTCCCCAGAGACTCGCCCAACAACTCGCCATGTGTCCAGACTCGAGGGACTCGGCCAGATTTGTCGAAGACTCGGCCATACTCGTCAAATACTCCGCCATACTCGCCCTAGACTCGGCATCTTACTCAAAAAATGTGGTTTTTTTTTCTTGGGAGCTTGTTAACCTAGTAATTAATGGTAAAATATTTTGAGTTTTTTTCCTATTTGCCGAGTCTGTCCCGAGTCTTTCCCGAGTTGACGAGTCACTGGCCAGCCGAGTCTTTGCCGAGTCCGAGTGGTGCAACATTGCTTTATACCAATTAAATCCACATATAAAATAGATGCCATTGCAAAGATTTTCATGAAAGAGATTTATAGATTGCATGGATTGCCTAAGGCAATAATTTCAGATAGGGATACCAAATTTACTTCAAGTTTATGGAAAATTCTTTTTGCAGATTTGAGTACGCAGTTGAACTTTAGCACACATCCACAAACAGATGGACAAACTGAAAGAGTAAATTAGGTTTTTGAAGACATGCTTCGCATGAATCTGCAAACCAACAAAGTGGGAAGATTATCTACACTAGGTAGAATTTGCATATAACAATGGGCAGCAAGCTTCGTTGGGCATGAGTCCATTTGAGGTTTTGTATGGCAAAAAGTGTAGGACACCAGGGACTTGGGATAATCGAGTGAACATAATTGTACTTGGGCTAGAATTGCTTAAGGAAATGGAACAAGAGGTTGCAAAAATTAAGCAGAATTAAAAGGAAACCTACGATAGATAGAAAAGCTATGTAGATAAGAATAGAGTGCATAGGGAATTTAGTGTTGGGGATCATGTTTACCTTAGAGTCAGACAAAGGAAGAGTTCCTTAAAGCTTGGAAGTTGTGCCAAGTTGTCTCCAAGATATTGTGGGCCATTTGAAGTGCTTGAAAGGATAGGTCCAGTTGCATATAGAGTTGCATTTCCTGCTACCACTAGAGCTCACAATGTTTTCATGTTTCTTTGCTTAAGAAACATGTACATGATCCTAACCATGTGATTGATTGGGACGTGATTTGGGTGGAACCTGAGGGAGAGTTCCAAATTGAACCACTATGCATCTTAGACAGGAAGGTAACATTGATCTAGTACTAAGCCATTAGACAAGTAAAGGTGCAATGTAAGCACTTCGGTTCCGATAAGGCTACATGGGAGCTGGAGGGTGCAATGAGAATGGCATATCCATTTTTGTTCTGATTTTGAGCAAACACCGACGATTATATTATTCCAAGGGTGAGGGGATTGTAATACCCCCAGTTTTGACTTGGAATGTATTTAATCAAAATTATGTAAATGATGTAAATATGCTAGTATGGATTCCTAGTGTGGAGCTCAAGGCCAATGCCTGACTAGTGAGCAACTAGGCATGTATGATGTAAATATTTTTATTTGGATTGTATGTTTGGCTTATCATGCCAATTTGAAAAATATGTAAATATTATGTTGGGAATTATTAAAATGGTCGAAGATGGTTGTGTAAAGAGCACTAGAGCGACTACGATTCCACTAAAGAGGAAGAGGAAAGGGGGCCTTTGTGAAACTAAATCCTTTGCTGCCAAGTGTCAACCTTAGAACTGATCGAAATTCTACCATGTGCTTTAAATGAGCCAATTACCTTCTCTCGACTATTAGATCCAATTATTGAATGCATGTGTGAGGTTGGTGGGAAAAGTCACTTCATGCAGTTATTGAAGCATGGGGGTGGTGACAGTTTTGTCAACTGTCTGGAGTCCTTTTCTTCTATGGTCAGAAGCTATGTCAGCTGTCTTTTCACCATCATCTCATATCCCTTGGAGTCAACACTCATTCTATCATTCTCTCATGCAATTTTATACACTTCGTAGAGTTTTCCTATTGTTGTTCATGACCATTACCAGACTGTGTTTTAACCCCGAAATTCGAATTTGGAGATACAACTGGAGATTTGAAGGGAAAATTGATGGTTGTAGGTGAGCATAGAGGTTGGGCAAGCTAGGAATCCTTACCCATTGAGCTTTGCTACCTTTGGATGCTTGGGAAGCCATAAATTAATGTTGCAGGAAGTTCTCCAATAACATACAACAGGTTGGACTCTTATTGCACACACTAGTAAGCACTGTAAGGATTAGATTTCCTGTGCGAACTGTGGATCAATGAAGGGAAATGCCTTCCTTGTGTTGTGCGGGGCAGTTGGAAGGAGTGCCATTGTTAAAAAGTTAACTAGGAAAGTAGTCCTTCATGTTCAGATGCCCAACATGGAGGTGCATTTTGAGTATAGGCATCGAGATGGGGTAGAGGGTGAGATGCACTCTAACAAGTGTCATGAATCCAGTGGTGGATGCATGCAGACCTTTCTGGGTGATTTGCCTTATGCATGCAACCTTTTTAATTAAAAAGCATGCAAAAGCGAGATTTTTGCATGCACTCATATTAGGGTTTCAAAAACCCTAATCTGTTAGTGAGTTGATATAAGGAGGCAAGAGGTCACCAGATGCAGCTAATCATTATTTTATTCAGAGATAGATGAGAGAGAGGAGGGCGCATTCTTTGCATGCAGGGGGGGTGCACTCATCTGAGCTAGATTGAGGGCATCCTCCTGAGAGAGTGAGGGTGCATGGTTTCTACAGTGATGAGAGAGGCTACATCACCTAGTGTGTGAGAGACGTCTTGGGAGATTCCTTAAGAGATTAAGGAGCAGCAGAGAGAGGGGTGAATCTAATGAGCAACAGAGAGGGGCGCATTCCTGAGAAGGGCGCATTCTCTGAGGAGTAGGGATCAAATTCGAGACAGATCTAATATGCTTGTGGAGTATCTTTCAGGGAGGCTGAGACTACTTCAGTATTTGATAGAATTCCAGAATCGAGGGATCAAAGACTTGATCATTCAGAGAGGGGCCACTTCAGAGCAGTGGAGGAGGGGCACACTTCCCATGTAGAGGGGGCGCACTTCATACTGAGAGGTTGCAACATTTCTTCCGTGGTTGAGTAGATCAGAGTAGAGACAGTTAGAGATCTTCTTCTAGAGATTGGTTGAAGCTGAGATAAGAGATCAGTCAGTACAGAGCAGTTGGTTCATATCTTCAGAGCAGCAGTTGCAGTTGCATGCAGATCTAGGGCTTGTCCCTTCAGGTTTCTTTACCTTATAGTTTAGATTGTACTTCTCTTATTATATGCTCTGGCTCAAGATTGAAGAAAGACTTCAGCAGTTGGTTTTCCCCATTGGGGTTTCCAAGATATATTGTTGTCCATTGTGTGATTGCTTCAGTTGTTGTCGATAAGTATATTCCATGTGCTTTGTTCTTTAAGTTTATTGCTTTCATTATTACTTCTCTGGGTTTGAGAAGTGGGTATGCTTTGCATGAGTCTTGCAACTAACTGAGGCCGAGTTGGGATTGAGATTTCTAGAGCGAGTAGTGACCTATGGAAAATTATCATGGTACCAGAGCCAGGTTGAAGGTCTAGGCATTCACACTTTAGATCTATGAGATCAGGACTCAGATCTAAAGAGTAGGGTTTAGATATGTGCAGAGACATCTCAGATCTATTAGATCTGTGAGGAGGGAGGATAGATCTGAGTTAGATCTATCAGATATGTGCGAGCAGGTACTATATCAGTGACAGAGAGGTTTTTGGTCTCCAAGATATTTCTTGTTTCAGTTTTAGTTGTTTAGAAAATATGGCTACAAGGTTGAAGGTTGATGAGTCTGTTGACAAGGAATTTTCCTTGATTACTTGTAACTCTTACACTTCAATAGATGTGGATGAGCATTCCACAAAGGAGCTTGACAAGGAGTTGGCACTAACAACTTGTCATTCATTGAGTGTATGGTATATAGATAGCGAGGCCTCCAGCCACATGACTGGTGTTCGGGGATACTTTGCAGATATCATCGAGGGTGGGTTAGATCTCGAGGTTGTACTAGGAGACAACACTTCTGTCAGGGTAGTTGGTCGAGGGGCAGTCTCCTTTCAGAGGGAGTCAGGTGAGACCATGACAGTATGGGATGTGTTATATGTTCTAAGGTTGAAGAAGAACTTGATATCAGTTTCCACTATAAAGGATAGGGGATTGTGGGTAATGTTCAGAGATGCGAATGTTCTCATTCATCCCAAGGGATCCAGAGACACTTCAACAGTGAGGATTCGAGTTCGCAGTGGGAAACTATACAAGTTCAACTTTCAGCTTCATCATGCATTAGCTCATAGCAACACCAATGATGATTGTGACTAATGTGAGCTATGGCACAAGAGGATGGGTCACCTACATCATCTAGCCTTGAGGATTTTGAGGGAGATTCCGACAGGTGTGCCAGAGTTCAACACAGGGTACAGTGATGTGTACAAAGGATGTGCCCTTGGCAAGTATGTCAAGACTGTTTTCCCAAGTAGTAACAACATATCTGCAGGGACACTTGATTTGGTACATTCAGACCTTTGTGGTTCGATGTCCACTGTATCCTTGAAGGGCTATGAGTACTATGTTTCATTCATTGATGACTTCTTAAGGAAGACCTAGATTTACTTTTTGAAAAGAAAGGAATCAAAAGAAGACTTGCAGAAGTTCCAAGAGTTCAAAGCTCCTGTGGAAAACTAGACAAGAAGGAGGATAAAAATTTTGTGATTAGATAATGGGGGAGAGTATACCTCCAAGGAGTTAATTAGAGTTGTATTAAGGAGGGAATCAAGAGGCAGTTGACAGTACCTTATACACCTCAACAGAATGGGGTTACAGAAAGGAAGAACAGTGCAATTGTTGGTGCAGCATGGAGAGTGACATATCCACAAAGGGGGAAAGCATAAGTCAATTGGGTCAACTCTAAGCCATTGGGATGTAGACCAAAAGTGGAGTGATATGGATGATATGAAAAAGTCAGAAATGAAACCGAAGAAGGGGGAATAGTCCTTGCAAAGCCAAGAGTCATCTTGGTATGGGATGTAAGTAAATCAAAACCCCTTCACCCTTATGATTGGTACTACTAGCTATACATTATATAGTAGCAGTGAAGTATAGCATCATCAATAAGGCATGGCATCATAGTAATATCATCTCATCACCCATATCATATGGAATATCTTAGCATAAAAGAAATGAGATCACTAAGAATCTGGGATCCATCAGCAGAAGTGAAGCAAACATAAGTAGTAGTATGCCAATATAGTATGTGGCATAACAAGGCCGATTTTGGTAACACTGGTTGTTCCAAAAGGCATATTTGTCAGAATTTTTTTTATAGAATTTTAGAAGTGGATTATATCTAACAAATTAATTGTATGAACACTTTGCAGATATAGTGCTACATTAGGCATAATTAAAAAACAAAATTGGAGATCAATATTGAAGAAGAAACATGGAGGATGGAAAAGATCCTTACAATCATGGAGAAGAAGTTAAGGGTCTAAATATCAGTGTAGGAAATGATAGTCTAATGGGCACGAAGAAAGTATTGAACCATTAAAACTGGTAGAAACAATGAGGAGCCTGAAGATGGAGGTGTGGAGCTATAGAGATGATAATGAAAGAATGTTAAGGGCTCAAAAGAAGCAAAATCATTTGAACACTCAGCTAATGCAAAGTTTAAATTAGTTGGAGAGGCAAATGAAGAATGGATGAGGATCATGGCATGAGGAAGAAGGAAAAGCATATTGAAATACGGGGTCTCATGGAAGATCCAAGCACTTAAGAAGTACTACTAGAGTTCAAAAGCATCACTACTCACCATCTCATTCAACTAGGAAGTCATATACATTGGGGGTGTTACGACGCAAACTAGCAACTATAGTTAAAACCCCAAAGATAGCTACTAGTTCATGGTAACTTGAGAGGTGTTACACACTGTCACCACGCTAACTACCTCTATGCACTTCTGGTTGGCTCTTCTCCAACTCGAAGGGGCGTCCCTAGGATAGGATTGCTAGGGTATGGCAATGAGGGCAGAAGGTGATCTGGAAGAGATAGCCTCTGCAAAATGAGGTGGTAGTTTTAGGGTGGTAGATCAGTGCCAATATCTAGCTAGGGCAATGGAGTCAAGGTGAATCAAATGGCAAGTGAGGCCAAGAAGAATGGTCCTTCAAGAATTGGTTTATTTTCTTCAAAGGTTATGAGTAGGGACACACCATTCACATCACCCAATTGAGGATAAACAATGGAGTTCAAGGTCTACAAGAGGGAGATCCAACGGGGGAAAGCCCCTAGCCACCCAAGATCAACTGTGGAGAAGATAAATACCTAGAAACCCTTGCCAAGGAGCCAAAATGCATATCAAAGACTGTTGATTTTTGGGCAGCATCAAGAGCCATTCTCCAGGAGACTGGCATCAGCCTGGGTCTGAGAACCTAGTCTGGGACTACGATGTTGATGTTACTTGATCTCCTCTAGGAGGAGACTACATCAACATAAGAAGACCTTTCTTATGAAGATTGAGGAAGACAAGTTGACCATTGAAAGGAAAAGAGGACCTAATGTAAAGTACTTAATGAGGACTCAAGTGAGAAACACTTGAAAGACCCTAAGGCTAGAACACATGTTTTTAGGGTTCTAGGGCACGTGTTGACCATGAAGACCAAGAGAAGGGCTAAGATCGTGCCTAAAGATGACTTTCCCAACAGGATTGGGTTAATAGCCCAAATGAAATGTCATTAGCCCCAATGAGGTGTTAAAATCCCATCATGAAATTACAAGGACCTGTTATGAGTACAGACTTGGTCATTCCTTTTCTCTTGGGCTTTTGCTGTCCATGGCATCATCAGTCACTCTTCCCATCCATCCGTTATCTTCCAGTCTTGGTTTTATCCCGACTTACACCTTGACTGGTCATCTCGAGGACTTCCCCCACCTAGAACCCTATGTTGGATAGATTCCTTGTTTACATTGTGTCTCGACTATGGATTGTGTGATTCTAGTCATAGTGATTGTTCTCCTCTAGTCCTCGAAACCAAGTATTCCTACCAATAGTGTTGCTAAACACTAAAGCATCAGAACTTAAATGCTATATCTACAGGATACTAAGTTAGCAAAAAATAGTGTTGTTAAACACTACTACATATATATGTATTAGCTAGTCAGTGGCCAAAGGACGAGCACTCATCCTTGTTTGATGTAAGGCTGTTGTCCCCACAGGGCAACAGGGTGGTCACTCCATCGCACCTATAGACGGTGGCGGGCAATGGAGGTCATACCGAGTCATATTTGAAGCCCATAAGGCTTTCAGGGCATCTTCTTTTGGAGGCTAGCTAGTGAAAATCTATAAAGTGATATAAATGCTAAATCTCAAAGATAGTAAAGCTGACAATAATTTGCTAAAAAGGTTGCTTGTGTAGAGTCTATTGGAAGCAGTCTCATCACTCTACCCATTTGTGAGACACCTCCATCCCTGTGTTTTTCTCTATCTAGCATATGTGTAGGTGGTCTTTCCTTGTTTCCTTATTCGAGAGATTGCAGTGTTGAAGTTGTCAAGTGTTTTCCCCTAGCCTAGCCTTGTTTTTCCACCCTCACCCATGGTTAGCAAAATGGCCTAGTCTGTAAATGAGTATACACTTGAGGTTCCTATCTATAGTAGTTGGTTACCTTGATCTGGACTTATTATTATTATTGTACTTACATGCTTATGCCAGTTAAACATCATTTTATACTTTTGCCTCACTATTGATATAATTGAAAGAGCATATCTCATACATTTGTACTTGCAGCAACAATTATTTGTGGTCTGGATCATTATTTTGATCATTCTTGACCTGGTCAACCCAGTTTGACCAAGTCAACTGCAAGGTCTAGAATGATTTTGGGCTGATAGTGTTCGAGATGGATTATTCATGGTCTCTATGTACCCATTAGATGGTTCCATGCTTCCGACAACCTTTTTCGATGATGGTTTGATGGATTTTATTATTATTATTATTATTTACAAGCCATTATTTTACTATTCTAGGCATGGATGAGCTTATAGATGTATCTCTTGATGGTCACATAGTGTATGAGTACTCATTCTTAGTGGATTTGAGCATTTTGAGTCCATTGGCACACTCAGTTATCATTTTTGGGCAGTTTTAGGTGATGATATGGTCAGATTACAACTTTTCTTCAGTTTGCCATGCAGAAATGGCCTGTCCAGCACTTTCATTGATTATTTTTGTTCTCCTAGGGCGATACTGAGGAGATATGGGGTCCAACCAGTCGTTATTACCATATTACCCCATCCCCAGATATTTAGGTGTAGTCAGTTTTGTTCCCAGGGCACATGGTAGAGAGTTACAGGCATTTTTGTACTTTCAGAGGTGGTTTTCCGATAGTAAAATGGCTAACAAAGGAAATCGATTTGGCTCAGTGGGGTGAGGAAATGCCATGAGATTGGTCCAGGACTCCATGATGATATTTTCCACACCTTCCAGCATGGTCTCTGGCATCAGTGGAGTCCACACACCATCCCATTCATCATTTTGGGGGTTTATTATTGTATTTTTGGGCACACGTCCTAGTGTCTTTTGTCACTTTATCACATGATGTATTATTTTTTATGTAGGTGGGGCATTAGTCTAGTGAATATGTGATCTCCTAGACCCCCCACCATGTTATGATGTTATGTTGTGTCCCTAGTCATGTTATGAGGCTCACGTCCCCCCTAGGGCATCATTGAGGGAGGACGTCCCCCTTATGTTGAGTGATCCATGTATTATTTGATTGGCTCATCTTAGCCATTGATATTATATTTGTATCTTTTGATCCTAGCCCTCCATACTATTGGGATTTTAGGGTTTTGGATTGTGAGAGGCTATTTATATCCACTCTCATCATTTGTAAAAGGGACTTTTGGTTCTTGGCTATTGGAATAAAAATATTCTTGTGAGAAATTCTTGTGATCTTGAGTTGGATGTTGGCTATGGTGGTTGAAACTACTTTTCCATTGCACTGAAATATCTTGGTCGATATCTTTCATATTTTTTATCCATATTTTTATTTGCAGGTGAAGAGGGCGATTTGAAAGAGGGGCACACTGGTTGGGGAGACTTACCTTGTCTCTCTCTCTCTCTCAGATCCGGTTTATTCAGGGAGTGATTTTGTCTTTGTACCAATTATTCCCTGCATTTTACTTCTTGCTTGCATCTACCTTCATTGTTGCTTACTGATTGAGTTTTTCTCCTTGGTTCTGCAGGAAGAGAGGGGCGCACTTGTGGTCTTGGGAAAATCGTGGGAGCAAGAGAAAACACCAAGACTTTCATTTGATCTTTGCGGGAGTAGTCCTTGTCATTTCGGCATTCAATCTCATCATCCAGGTATGCATCACAAGGTACGTATTTATTCCTTTAACTTACCCATCTGTCATCTACATTAAAACCCTCATTGCTAAAACTTCTAAAAATTCTCTGGGTTTAATTATTTGGATTTTCGGCGAACCATTTCTGGGTTTTCATCTCTAGGCCTAGCCCTAGGTGGGTTCTCTAGGGCCTCTTGCTCTGTGGACTCCATCTACCCTTTCCCCAGGCACTGATCTCTCCAAGCTTGCACCCTCCTTGGTTGGCTTGTCCTCCGGATAGTTGGTACCTTGTTTTTTGAGCTTGTGTGCTTTGATATTATCATATCTATCTCCAAGCTGTGCCAAGAAGCCCTAACCCTCTCAGATCCACTACTTGGGACCATTTCCCTTGTATTAATTACACGTTTCCCAAGGCAGTTGAATTTGATCATTTACCCTATCACCTACATCCTAGATCTGTTCTTAAATCTCTAAGTCATTGTATCTAAGTCATCTAAAGTTTAATCTCAATCTTGTTAAGCCTCTACAATGACTTTGTCCCTTAGATCTAGGGTTCTTCACCCCTCACCTTACGTACTGTATTGAATAGCTTGATCTGATGATTGGGTTAGATCTCTCCTGTCGGGAATAGATTAGGGTCTCCCCCTTCGCTATCTAGGGCTTGGATAGCAAGAAGCGAAGAGTGCCTCGATTGACGTGACAACCAATCCATCTTGGGGATCGTGGCCCTCTCAGGTCACCTCTTTAGTTGCCTATCTCCTCTACCGTCCTGGATAAGATCATCACTAGTGGAAACTACAAGTTGTGTGATAACAAGACCCTAACTAAAGTATTTTATATTATTATTTTATGGTTTAGTGGTTTCCTTGATTCATGGAAGTTACCCCTTGTGTTACTCAATGATGAAATATAAATAAGGGAGCTCTCTCACATGATCAATACACATCCTATCATCATTCTATCATTATCATCTCTGTCCAAGAAGAATTCGTGTAGGGGTCCAGGATGCTCTTTATCTCAAGATCATTCTTCTTCAAGCCTTGGTCCAGTTATTGAAGGTTAACGCAGGCTACAAGGAGGTTGTCTCAGGTCTGTTAAAGCCCTAATGAGCTCATTCAGGGTAGCGTAAGGCTATTTCAGAGCTGCGTTAGATTGGACAGGCCTCCTAGAGCGTTGATCAGGCAGCCGCAGGTGTTAGGAAGCCTACAGCAGGTCCTAGAAGGGCTTGGACCATTGACAGTAGGCCCTAAAAGGGTTCAAACCACTAGCCGTAGGCCTAAAGGTGTCAACGCAGGCCCTAAAAGGGCTGGTACAGTGCAACGCAGGCAGAGTTTGGCTCAAAGGGGGTCATGATAGACTGGTTCAAGCCCTAAAAGGGATAACGTAGTTAGATCAAGCCCCAAGGGGGATGCTACAGGGTCACAACAGGTAGGGAAAGACCCTAGAAGGCTTAGATCTGATCTTTGTAGGTTGCGACAGACTAAACAACCCTTAAAGGGATCAACGTAGACCCCAGAAAGCCCCTAGAGGGCTCGGTGCAAGTTACAGTGGGAAACCACTGCTCGGTTAAGGCCCTAGAAGGCCCGATTAGATCAACGCAGGCTGTCACCCTTCAACAAAAAATTAGATCAGACCTCATGTGAGAGGTCGCAGCAGTCTTGGGGTCTCTAAGAAGGCCATAACAGCAGGCGGTGGACCCCACCGTCCTTCAGTTCAACAAATCAACCTCTTTTTAGGGATAACGTTAGTAAGCCTAGGGCTTACACAATCAAACCAGTCCTCTTCCTTTCAGCTTCAGGCAATTTATCAGCTGTCATAGTTCTGCAGTAAGAGTGCATATGATTTGGTTTTCTCCTCATGAGTTAATGATGGCACCATTACTAGGGTTTGACCCTAGGGCTTGCTTCAGTTATGATTATATTAGTGGATGAAGTAGCGACGCTTGATTCTACAGCCTCATACCCTAAATGAAAAGATAAGTACTTGGTCTCTTTGTTTATATTCACCCTTATGTGTGAGAAGGGTTTGATATTCATGGTCACTTGATGTATACTTGTTCTCATATTATTGAATCTATCATAAGAAAGGTTGTTGGGTTTTTCCCTTATGAGAAGAGAGGGTTTTCCCAAGATAAAATATGGTGTCTACTGTGCATGTCTATTTATGTGATGTGATACATTTACTTTTACTGTCATGATAATTGTTTTAATGTTACAGTGCTTATAAGCAATTAATGTAGTTGATACTTTCATGTGTAATTATGATATGATGGATGATTTTTTTTGAAAATATGCACACATAATTACCTGCTTACGAAAGTAAGTAAAATTCAACAAAGACAAGGTCTAAAATACTTACCCAAACCAATAAAGGAGAATGTGCAAGCAGTGATATGAACCCTCTTTCCAACTGTTCTTTGGATCAATCATGAGAGGTTTGTAGAAGACTTGAACATTCCAACATTAACCCTTAAGCACAATAATAGAACCAAGAAGAAGAAGCTTCAAGAATTGACAACACTTTCACCACATAGAAAGAACCCTTAACACCATAAATTGCACAAAAGAAAGATATATTGATGAAGCTCCAAAAGAGAGGGAACTCTCAAAGTCCAACCATGAAAATGAAATGAGGAAGTAGCTCTTTATTTATAAGAGAGGCTAAAACTTCCTTTACAATAAAATATTAATTGTTTCCTTATATTTAGCCTAGGGTGGGGTAAAATAATACAAAATCCCCACTTCAAGCAACTAATTCCATAACAAAAAGGTGGTCAAGGCCACTTGTACATTGATGAGATACATTAGGGGGTTCCATCAAAAGGTCCCCTTTTCTTGAATGAGAAATAAATAAATATTTTTTCTCAAACCTCTTAACAAATTTCCTCAAAAGCAAATAAGTGGCCAAGCCCACTTTTATCTTTATCCAAAGAGGATCGTGACCATTTCAAAGATAAGGTCTAATATAAAATGTTGCTTGGTGGGTTAGACCATGCTAACACTCCATCTAAACCCACCAAGTCAAAACTCCATGCCACATTGTATGCCCGATGGATTGAAAAAACAAGTGGAGAATCCCCTCAAACGATGAACTCGGGTCAGTGAAGAATTTTTGGCTAAACAAAATATTAGCTTGTGTCCAAACATCCACACATAAAGGGCCCACAAGTTTTTCCCAAATAAAGTCATGAGCCAGATGAAGACCAACCCACTCAAACCATCACAATTTTTATAACCCACATCAAGTTTTAAAGAGGAAAGGGATGGCCCTATCTTGCCACACGGCTGAGAAAGACGATTTCTTGCCTGCATCGATCCATAATTCAAGAAAACAAAGGACCCGTGAGCAACTATACTTATTCGACCTTATGATACTTCTCTCTTGGATTTTATTGGACTTCAGTGCCCACGCTCCATGCATTATCATCCTTTCTTATCAATTGGAGTCATTGTTAGCAGACTACAAACAAAGGCATTTACAAATCGCATGGTAGCAAGTTCACTCCTTTGAATTTTTTGGGTTAGAATTGCTTTTCACTTGCCACTTGAAAGTTCTCACTATGTCTCTTAGCCCATAAATTCATGCATTCGAGTGTGGAAATAAGACGCAACATTTGTACACTTAGCAACCATTCAGACCTTTCTGGGTTGTTTACAGGCTTGTTTGCAGATAAAGTATTTGTTTACTGTGAGGGCTTCAGCTAACAACATATATACTATTTGTACAGTCAATAACAGTCCACTAAATACAACCTTCCCCGATTTACAATACTCTCTTCGCTGAGTTAATCTGCTTCCAAATATGGTGAAGGATAGATTTGTTCTCAACATTTGGTTACCACTGTTGGAATCATATCTCCCCTACTGTTAAATAGTTTTTTATACATTATTCAAGATGGCTAGGCGAATAAACTATTGAATTAACCAGTCACTGTGGGTACTTTAAATTGATGTAGGTTAAGATTCATAGAATTTCATGCCCGTTGCATCAGCCATGAGCTCTAGACTTTCCATACTTGGAAGTTCTAGCCGACTGTAGCTCTTTAAATATTCTTCTAGGCTATGCGATGGAAAGGCTCCTTTCAGTTCTGGATTGGTGCATTCAATAATCCCTTGAATCATCCCTTGTAAACAACACATAAATGACAGCAGCTCCCTTACTTTTACTACAAGATAAGGAAAGTTGTTAGAGATATGTGTATCTTGGGATGTCCTTCATGTGGTGATGCTTAGCATGAAGGTACATTATCAGTATAGGTATCAATGTAGAGGGTGAGAAACACTCTACCAGGTGTCATGGATCCAGTGGTGGATACATGCAGAGATTTCAGTACTTTTTCCTTACACATGCAAGATTTTTTATTGCACTGTGTTATTTTCCATGCAAAAGTGGGATTTTTGCATGCACTCATATTAGGGTTTTGGAAACCCTAATCAGTCAGTGAGTTAATAAAAGGAGGCAAGGGACAAAGAGAAAAGGTTACTTGAGCATGTTCTTCAGAGATTGAAGAGAGAGAAAGTGAGGGTGCATTTGGTGCATGTAGAGGGGGGCGCATTCATCTGAGACTCGAGAGAGATTGAGGGCATCTTCCTGGTAGAGTGAGGGTGCAATGTTCCTTCTGAGACCGAGGGGGCACATTATTCTAGTGTGTGAGAGACATCACACGAGATCTCTTCAGAGATTGAGGAGCGACGGCGGAGCAATGCATTCCTGAGAGGGGCGAATTTTCTGTTTGGTGGAGGGCACAGATCTGAGACAGATCACACGCACTTGAGGTGGATCCTCCAGGGAGGCAGAGATTGCTTCAGTACTTGATATGATTCTATAGCTGAGAGATCAGAGATTGATCAGTCAGAGGAGGGTGCATTCCTGAGCAGAGGAGGGGTAAATTCTAGAGACAGTTTAGCAGATTTGAGAGAGGGCATCACTGAGACAATGATCCAGAGCAAAAGAGCAAGAGGCCCTAGTCAGATAGCAATTTAGAGGCAGATTCAGTTAAAGTGGGGTGCATTCATCCTGAGGGCAACATTCATTCAGTGTGGAGGGCGTAGTCAGCCAGAGGGGCGCATTTCCCAGTTATCCTTTAGAGATTAGAATTGATCATTAGAGGTGCTCAGAGATAAGTCTATGTTGGATTGACTCCATTGTATCTATTGTAAACTGCTTAAGATTATAAAAGTTGTTCTATACTCTCTCGTTGGTTTACTCGAAAGGGTTTTTCCAGGGTCACATTGACCGAAATTATTGTGTTCAAGTTTTCATGTGTGATTGCTATATTGTGTAAAGTTGTAGATAGTTCTCATGTGTTTCATGTTATAAGTTATTGTATATGTTGATACATTGTCGGGGATTGAAAATTGGGTTTTAGTACATGCATGTGTCTTAGAGAGACTTGAGACCAAGTTGGGATTTGTGATTTTCAGTGAGTCATAGCTGAAAAGTCTACATTCTATTAGAGCCCTGTTGAAGATCAGAGCAATCACATACTAGATCTGCGAGTATTCATACCAAATCAGGGAGGGCACATATCAGATCTATTAGATCTGTGAGATTAGAGTTCAGATCTAGAGAGCAGGTACCACATTTGTGCGGAGACACATCAGATTCTTGAGATTAGTGACTAGATCTGAGATAGATCTATCAGATCTGTGAGAGTAGAGCCCAGATCTATGGCTGATATATTAGATCTGAAGAGTAGTGTTCATATCTGTGAGAGCAGAGTCCAGATCTGAAGAGTAGAGTTCAGATCTGTGAGTGTAGACATCAGATCTGTGAGGATAAACACCGGATCTATAAGATCTGTGAGAGAAGACATCAAATCTATGAGGATAGATACCAGATCTGTGAGGGCAGAGACCTGATCCATGAGAACAAAGATCAGATTTGGGAGAACGAACTCTAGATCTGAGAAAGAGAGGGTTAGCTTGTTCACCAAGGCATAGATCTACAGGTTGGTTCTGATTCAGAGATTTTGAATCAACATTATTATTAAATTTACAGAGTCATGGCTTCAAGACTATGTACGGTTATGCATCTAGCCATATGATGGGAATACGAGAAGTGTTCCTTAGTGCTTTAGAGACAGGTTCAGACTACAATGAGAGGTTAGCAGTGAGGAGAGTTGGTTCGATAATGTTCCAATTGGAGTCAGAAGGTCTATTGAAGATGGCAAGAGGGACGCATGTACTAGAGCTGAGAGATTTACCCTCAGTATCAGCTATGGAGGATGAGGGATATAGAATTGTGTTACAGGATGGACAGAGGCTTTTATATTTAGAAGGAGTGACCTTGGATGTAGCCATGAGGCATAGCATTAGACAAGGCAAGTTGTACAGGTTGCTAGGCAAGCTTGCATGTGTGTCCAGGGAGATCTTGGATGCAGTTTCAGTGTCAGTGACAAAGGGAGATTGTGAGGATTCTCTCAAGGTGACATTGATAGATGAGGAGCACAGATCTTCATATCAGAGTGCAACGGTGAGATGTTTTTGATCCTCGTGGATGCTTCCCTAGAAGTACCTTCCTCGCTAAGAGGGAGTGTTAGTTTTTGTAGATCGACAGATACTTCTATGTTGGGGGTGTCTAGCAACATAGAAGGAGCCGAGATGACACAACAAGATAGTGCTTAGTAGCAAGATGAGATATCTCGGAGCATTATAGTCAGGCACAGGTCTACAGGTTATTGTACAAGATCAGTAGAGGGATGGCTTCCACCTTCAGAGAGAGTTTGGAGTAGAGTTTTAGAGGGAGTCTAAAACATGGGTCAGTATCAGATCAGAGTGTAGCAATGATATCCAGTTCAGAGGGAGCAATTACAACAACATGGGATTTGATGGATCCAGGTATCAGCGGGACTTCCCTCAATAAGAGGGAGTGTTAGAGATATGTGTATCTTGGGATGTCCTTCATGTGGTCATTCCTAGCATGAAGGTACATTATTATTAGTATAGGTATCAGTGTAGAGGGTGAGAAACACTATACCACGTGTCATGGATCTAATAGTGGAGACATGCAGATATTTTAGTGACTTTTACCTTATGCATGCAATGCTCCGAGATATCTCATCTCGCTACTGAGCACTATCCTGCTGTGTCATCTTCGGCTCCTATGTTGCTCGACACCCATGAGGAGAACAAGGAGAAGCATCAACCATACCTTCAATATCTTCTTCAACGGGCAATGGTTCCTCAATAAGAGCTTCATTTTCTTCAATTAGGGCTTCTTGGTCTTCATGTGTTTCCTCTTCAAGCTCATTCTCTAGATATTCACCATGGACTTCCTTGATTTCCTTGACAAAATCCTCAACCAAAGGTTCTTCAACAATGGCTTCTTAATGAGAGATTTCTAGGGGTTGATCTTCATCATTATCTTTATCTTCAAGCGATGGGCCTGAAGTGTCTTCATTATGAGTAACCCAATATCCCCTGTGAAAAAAGGATCCCATCTCGCACACAAAACCCTGATAAATTCTTCAAGCGAGTGAACTCCTTTCTTAGGAAGCCCATCATACCAATTTTCTATTTCAACGTTGCATAGATCAAGAGACAACTGGAACATCTTCATCTTAACGTCTTCATGGACCACTTTTAATTTAGAAATAGCTCCCATGAATATTACAACATGGAAAGCACTTGAATCCTCATGTCCATGGAATTTTGGTATTCCTTCCCTACAATCATAGTCATGGAATTGATTAGGATATCTCGGGACCCTTGAGAAATCCAATGGTTCAAACCAATCAACCATCCATGGTTCATCATAAAACGCCATATCACTTGCCAATCTTCAAATTTGAGGTATCTAAGTTGAAAAATGCATGAAATCATACCTCATACCCATATCAAAATGGTGGAGTTGCCAAGGTGAACATGAAATGCTTTCAAATACTACTTGCTTCACTTGACAAGCAACCAGTCTTCAAAATATACAAGGACAAGGGCTTCGTCCCTTCATGGAGTCGCCATTTGAGAAGAGAAATATGCAATTGTAACCTCTCACAAAATGTCAAGAAGGTTTGATCTTCAAATTTCTGGGAAAAGGGCTTTATCCTCGACAACGACACCAAAAAATGTTACCGCACAAACTACAACTTGTAGTTAAAGCCCCAAAAATAGCTACTAGTTCATGATAACCTGAGAGGTGTTACCCATTGTCACCACGATAACTACCTCTATGCACTTTCGATTGGCTCTTCTCCAACTTAAGGGGGCGTCCCTAGGATAGGATTGCTAGGCTATGGCAATGAGGGCACAAGGTGATTCAAAAGAGATAGCCTTTGCAAAACAGGGTTGTATTTTTAGGGTTTTTTACAATAGGTGATTGAGAGACCTCTAGATCCGTGCCAATATCCAACTAGGGAAATTGAGTCAAGTTGAATCAAATGACAAGTGAGGCCAAGAAGAACTGTCCTTCCAGAATTGGTCTATTTTCTTCAAAGGTTAGGGGTTGGGACACACTAGTCACATTAGCCAATTGAGGATAAACAATGGAGTTCAAGGTCTACAAGAGGGAGCTCCAATGGGGAAAGTCCCTAGCCACCCAAGATCAATTGTGGAGAAGATAAATACCTAGAAACCCTTGCGAAGGAGCCAAAATGCATATCAAGACAAGGTCTAAAATACTTACCCAAACCAACAAAGGAGAATGTGGAAGCCAATAGCCTAGGATGCCCTCCTTCCAATTGTTCATGGGAGGTTTGTAGAAGACTTGAACATTCCAACATGCACAATAATAGAACCAAGAAGAAGAAGTCAAGAATTGACAACACTTTCTCCACATAGAAAGAATCCTTAATACCATAAATTGCACAAAAGAAAGATATATAAATGAAGCTCCAAAAGAGAGAGAACTCTCAAAAGTCCAAGACTCCAACCATGAAAATGAAATGAGGAAGTAGCTCTCTATTTATAGGAGAGGCTAAAACTTCCTTTACAATAAAATATCAATTGTTTCCTTAGATTTAGCCTAGGGTGGGGTAAAATCATACAAAATCCCCACTTCAAGCAACTAATTCCTAAACAAAAAGGTGGTCAAGGTCACTTGTACAATGATGAGATACATTAGGGGGGCTCCATCAAAAGGTCCCCTTTTCTTTAACGAGGAATAAATAATTTTTTTCTCAAACCTCTTAACAAATTTCCTCAAAAGCAAATAAGTGGCCAGGCTATCTTTATCCAAAGAGGATCGTGACCATTTCAAAATAAGGTCTAGTATAAAATGGTGCTAGGTGGGTTAGACCATGCTAACACTCCATTGAAACCCCCCAAGTCAAAACTCCATCCCACATTGTATGCCATGATGGACTGAAAAAACAAGTGGAGAAACCCCTCAAACAATGAACTCGGATCAATGAAGAAGCTTTGGCTAAATGAAATATTAGCCTCGGTCCACATGTCCACACATAAAGGGCCCACAATTTTAGTTCTGCCCAAATAAAGTCGTGAGCGAGATGAAGAACAACCCACTTGACCCATCACAATTTTATAATCCACGTCAAGTTTTAAACAGGAAAGGGATGCCCCTATCCTTCCACACGGATGAGAAAGACGATTCCTTGCATTGATCCACGATTCAAGCAAATAAAGGAGCCATGAGCTACTGTACTTATTCAACCTTACGATACTTCTTTCCTGGCTTCTATCGGACATCAGCACCCACACTCCATGCATTATCATACTCTCCTATCAATTGGAGTCATCGTCAGCAGACTACACATCACATGGTAGCAAGCTCGCTCCTTTGAATTTTCTGGGTTAGAATTGCTTTTCACCAATGCCACCTGAATTTTCTCACTGCGTCTCTTAGCCCAGAAATTCATGCATTCGAGTGTGGGAATAAGATGCAGCATTTGTACACTTGGCAGCCATTCAGACCTCTGTGAGTTGTTTACAGGCTTGTCTGTAGGTAAAGTATTTGTTTACTGTGGGGGCTTCAGCTAGAAACATATATACTGCTTGTACAGTCAATTACGCTGTCCACTAAATACAGCCTTCCCCGATTTACAATACTCTCTTTGCTGAGTTGATCTACTTCCAAATCTGATGAAGGATAGATTTGTTCTCAACGTTTGGTTACCACTGTTGGAATCAGATCTCCCCTACTGTCAAATAGTTTTTTATACATTGTTCCAGATGACTAGGCGAAGAAACTGTTGAATTAACCAGTCACTGTGGTTACTTTAAATTGATGTAGGTTAAGACATAGAATTTCAGGCCTGCTGCATCAGCCATGAGCTCTAGAATTTCCATACTTGGAAGTTCCAGCCGACTGTATCTCTTTAAATATTCTTCTAGGCTATGTGCGGGAAAGATTCCTTTCAGTTCTGGACGGGTGCATTCAATAATCCCTTGAATCATCCCCTGTAAACAACACATAAATGACAGTAGCTCCCTTTCCTTTACTACAATATAAAGAAAGCCATTGTATACTGCTGAGAGAAGATTAGTCTGGAATGATTTCTGCAATGTATAGGCTCAAAATTATGCCCTAGTGCCACCACCATTTTCCACAGTTGCTGCCACAAGAAAAATCAGGCTCCTAGAACAGGTTCCATGTTATACATCAGTTCTGCATCCAAGCCGCTTTGGGAAACATCCTTGGCGAGCTTCAGTGTGACCCTAGACAGATATGGCAATGCACTTTTATATTGCTGCTACTTCACATCAGACTCTTCATCTTGCCCAGATTAGATGGTTTGCTGCTGATATATGCCAAGGCTTACTGATTTATTGCTGCTTTTATCACAGAGTTTCCCCCTGTTATGCACATAACTTCTTTTACATAATAATCTGCTTATAAATCATGCTCAGAATTCTTCAAAACTTCACCCAGAATTTGTTTTATGACTGCTTATGGCATCCTGTTTGATGGAAGAATCAGACCCAGATTAGCTCAGAGCTGTCTTAAATAAATAAGGAATGCTTCCTTAGTCCACAAAATCGTATCTATAACCTCAGAATTGCTGTAAAGTGACTATTTCTTCTCCTAAAAGTGCCCAGAACAGCCTCATCACAACGAAGTCACCCCCTGAAGAGTGTGATTAAGATCACATGTGGACATCCATACAAAATGGGGGGTAACAGAAGGAATAAAAAAGTAGTCTAGAAGTGTCCCCGGTCAGACATCATAAAAGAAGACGTGCAAGAAGAGTTGCAAGGGGAGCTTCGGAAGATTAAGCCACCTACCTTTGATGGCGAAAAGGGGAAGGGAGAAGATGCTGAAACTTGGTTACTGGGAATGAGGAAGTATTTCCAATTGCATACCTACTCATCTAACATGGAAGCCAAAATTGCTATCCACAATTTGCAAGGAAAGGCTTCAATCTGGTGGGATCAATTGATAGAAGTAAAACACATCAATGAAAAGAGGATATGATGGAGGCAATTCAAGAAGTATTTCTAGTGGAAGTACCTTTATGAGTACTACTATGGAAAGATGGAGTTCTTTAAGCTCAAGTTGGGAAATACCATGAAAGATTATGAGAAAAAGTTTTCGTAATTGTTGAGGTAGGTTGGGTTTATTAGAGATGAGAAGGTAAAGATACAGAGGTTCCTAACTGGGTTGCCTGCGTTCTACAAAGATAAAATTTAGTTGGATGAGCCTAAGATTCTTGAAGAAACAATCAAGAAAACTAAGTACTTGTATGATTAGAACAAGGGTAAGGCAGATTTCCAAAAGCTTTGGAGAGAGAAGAAGGGCTAGCAGGATTGAAGGAAGAGGCTGTACCATATGTATTTCTGCATTCCTGGCTGGTATGGCACTGTATCCCATGTTTCCTGCAACATAGGACTCGAGCATTTTGAATGATCCAATCCTTGGGTGATGGAGTTTTATAGCTATATAATGTCCTGGAAGGGGGCATTTTGTTGGTAGGGTGGTAGGTAGTGTTATACCAATATTCTGCAAGATGTAACCACCTTATCCATTTACCCTACTTGTCCCTTATATACATCCGGAGATATCCCTCCAAGCACTTGTTGACCACCATTGTTTGTCCCTCTGTTTTAGCTTTTAGGGTGATGCACAATACTCATATTAAATATGATCTCTGCTAGTTTGAAAAGTTCTTTCCAGAAGTGACTAACAAACTTGGGATTTCTATCACTAATGATTCTATGGGGGAGTACATGGAGTGAGATTATAGACATGTTTATAGAACTCTGGAAGATGCAAACTTAGCAGTTAAGGGAATGAAATGGGCATATTCAGTTAGATGATTGACTACCTCAAAGATAACATCCTTACCTTAAGAAAGCTACAAACTAATGATGAATTCCATTGATACCTATTCCCAATTCTAGTTGGAACTTGAAAGTGGCATTATGCGGAAGAAGACCATGATAAGGTATAGTTTCCACATTAATGTGTTGGCAAGTGTTACATTCTGCCATAAACCGCCAACTTGGAGGAGATGTGATGTTCCTATAAGTTTTGTGGAAACCCACATGGCTAGCAGTGGGAAATGCATGCCTGTTACCCCTCAAAATGCAAAGAAACATTCTGTCCAGCAGCATGAGGAACATTTTCTAGAAGTTAGACTAAGCATCTCAAGCAGCAGATTTCTAGTATATTTCCTGATGTCATTTCCAGCAGAGTTGAAGTGCTGTAGGGTGTCCATTTGTGGATTATATGTTGTTATTCTTGAGGGTATACACTTAGAAAATTGAAGGGGCTCAGTACTCCCCATTTGCTGGCCTTCAGATTGTTTTTGTTACAAGTCCATGAAAGTACTGGAATATGGAAGTACAGCGCACCAGTCAAATTGTCTTGAAGAGTCTGTAATGCGAGCTACAGTCAGCCTGTCAATAACACAATTGTCTATCAAGATGAGTAGTGGGAAAAACTCAGCGAAGAGCACATGTAATAACTACCTTGAGAGAGGGGTTCATGTCATCCAAATTGATTCCGGGTTGGTTTAAGCTGTTTATTCAAAGTTAGTATTTGTCGCAGACCAGGAACACTTAGCTCCAGTGGCAGGATCCTCAGATAACTTTTTATTGTGAGAGTTGTCTGTGTTATTTTGCCAAGGGCTTTGAGCACACAGTCTGAAGTGATCATGGAGTTGTGAGGCTGAAGCTGATTCTCAATTTAAAAGTATTTTTCCTACTCAAATATACAAGATACCTGAGCTGGCAATAGATAGGATGAAATTTGGGGAGTTTGAAGTTCTTTGGAGAAGAAAAAATGGTGATTATTCATTCTGGAGATAGCAAAAAAGGGTACATCTGCAACATTACCTCGAGACCTGTAACAACAAACCAATTCAGCATTCCCGACTTCTTTTCCTTGAGGCTGGACTTTTGGAGTGGATGCCTTGGGAAGTGTGACAGTGCCTTGGGAGACATGAAATTGCCTTGAAAGGCGTAATATTATTTGGAATTTGTGATAAGGTGAATAACTCCATTTATATATGATTCTTGTGTCTTGATTTGATATTTTTTTACTCCAATAAGGCACTGGTCTTAGCTATTAAGGTTTCGTGGAAGGTATTTGTGGTTTGTTGGTGGTTGCAGGTATCTTTCATTGATTAGCATCTCCTGCTGGGTTTTGGAGTTACCCGAAGTGTTGTCAGGTTAGACTGTGGTGACATTGGTTCTAACTCTCTCCCGAGCTTACTGTCATAGCACTAGGTCTACATAGCTTTGATTTGCAAAGAGGTGCTAGTTTGAGCGGTAACAGACCTCTCCATCGTAGATACTTTGGGGTGATTTAGTCCATTCCAGAAGAGTTTGGGGCTGCACATACTTCCCAAGGATGAATTTCAGCCATATATGAGTTTCTAAAATGGACCTCCAAGTTAATTCAGCAGCTAAGGCCTTGGAGAATATTCCCAAAAATTTCAAATCCCAGGCCCCCAGATTTCAAGGAAACTCATCGATTTCTTAATTGAAATAGATTGCAGCAAATTAAATAATCAGTTCTCTGTTAAATAAATAATGTTTTTCTCTGTTTACAAGTGGAATCCAGAAGAAACAGGCTTTAACAAAATGTTTAAAGCAAGATATGTTTGGGTAAGTACATTGCATTAGTCTGGATGTAAAAGATTTATGAGTGATCACAATATATAGCTTACATTCACTCTTTGTCGGTGGTACCTTGGAAGTAACTTATTTTTTTCTAAGCACCCTATAGTTTTAACTTTTCATACAAACAAATTCACAAAATCAAAGTAAAGCTTCTTTTGGGGATTTTGTGTTGTGCAGGTTTGGAGCAATGACAAATATGAGAGTGTGGAACATAGGGTGGTGGTGAATGACAAGAAGGAAAGGTTCTCTATCCCATTCTTTTTTAATCCTTCGCATTATGTGATGGTGGGACCTGTGCCTGATTTGGTCAATGACAAAAATCCGTCCAAATATAAAGAATTCAGTTGGGGGAAGTTCTTCAAGAGGAGGAGGGACAGCAATTTCAAGAATTTGGGTGCAGAGAATATTCAAATCCATCACTTTTATATTACCCAAAATCCTTCTGAATGAGTTCCTTATCTTACTATGTTTAATATATTTATGCTTTTGTATTTAAGGACCTACTTATTTAGTTAGCAGTTCTTACTGCTGTCTGTAATTTTGGTAAGCTCTTATAGTTTCCAACTTTCCATCATAAACGGGTTACCGCAACTTACAAAGTACTGTTGTACATGGAATCTACTATTTGTTCTTCTTGGACTAATCCATAATAATCCCATTTGCCACATTGATGATGACTTGGGCAGTTTATGGTAAAGATTTCTGACAACTTGTTGAAATCGACATTTTGATGGTTTTGATTTTCAGCCAAGTAGAAATAGATTACAGTTTTTACTATTGATTTGGCAAATAATTTTCAGGTTAGTGATATAAATCCTGGGTTGTGGGTATTGACTACGTGGCATGTACTATAAGAAGGAATCAAACTTGAAACTTTTCACTCCTTTTATTGTCCATTTTCATGAATTGAAAGTTGTATTAATGTCCTCTAAAAAGCAAAATAGGTCAAAAGGACTGGTGACTATAACCAGCAATAATAGTCCAACAAAAGAGGGGGTTGCAAAAGACATCCCCTAAAATGAGTTGAAATTAAAGGAAAAATGATGACAAGAATAACAGGAAATGAATTGACATAACATTGGCGATGTACAAGCAGTTTATTCCAAGAGGGAAAACCCTATAAAGTCAAGGAGAGCCTGTAAAGAAACATAGCTGGATTGAGATGTAGCTGCCACTTGAGGAGGGAGTTGGCCCCGCTCACCATCCGAGTCAATGGTGTATATGTCAGCATTGAGTGCCTTCCATATAATGTCCTCTAGAGAGTGGCCTGGACTGGTAGGTCCCTGAGGAGTAATCTTGGGTGGCATTGACCTGCTCCTGATGGTGGCGAAGAAGCCTTATGGAACGAAATAAAAACTAGTAATGTATCTTTGAGCAGTTGTTCCTTCTGACATTTTGTATTGTCAAATGCTCACTACTGGTAAATCTGTATAATTTGTAGCATTTTCCTTATCAGATTTAACAGCATGTTAAAAAGACATCAAAGAGCCATTCACACCAAAGGAAAATGTTGCCTATCAAAATTTGATTTCTGATTGATGGAGTCCCATTTTTCTTTTCTGATTGATCAAAATTTGGATTCTCTAGTCCCATTGACCCGTTCCTTGGTCATTTTGGGACATTCATAAAATTATCTTATCTTACTATCTGATTGGAATAGGCGAAGATGGGTGCCATTAGAACTTTGAGTTGCTTCACCTGTGAGAGACAGACTTTTGTCCACTGAAGAGGCTTCATCCTTATAGTGAATCAAACAAGGGGAGAGATCATAATTTAACGCTCTATTTCACAGAACAATCAATCTGAGCAAGAATACATAACAAACACATTGATGCTTGTCAACGAACATCTTAACATAGGATTAAAATCACTTGTCAAAAGAAATAGGAATAACCCTCTACAGTCTTGATCCAATACTTTATTTGTATTTTAGTTGCTTGAATGTAGCAGAGGTACATTGAATAACAAAGGTGTCTTAGAAATACTTTATATATCTTATAGATGTTGATATTTTATGTAGCTTTGGAAGATATTCTTATGTCAGCTCCATCAATTAAGAACATCTATGAACCCCCCGGAAAGTTCTAGAAAGGAAACCCCCAGAAAGCATGGAAATAGAAAAATGAAGGTATAAATAAGAAGAATGCCCATCTTATTTGTACATCAAGCAAGTATGCAAGAGAGAGAAGCAGCAGCTGGAGGAAGACTAATATCTTGGGTTTTGTCTTATCGTTGTATCTTATCTTTATATCTGGGGTATCTTTCTATGAGAGAGCTTTAGCTCTCCATTGTATTGACATTGTACTTTGTTGATGAATCTATATTGAAGAAGTTCTGCTGGGTTTTCTTCCCCTAGAGGGTTTCCTAGGATAAATCTTTTAGTATGCTGTGAATGTCTTTCTTTCAGTGATCCTTATGCATGCAGTTATTATGATATGATATAAATTGAATTAAAGTCTAATGAATTCTGAATAACATAACTGCTTAAGTAAAATCTCAACAATAGAAAATTTTATGCCAAGAATAAATTTACTTTGTAGTTCATGTATTCTAGAAGAATTGTTTCCAGGCTGTAATTTCAACTGATATGATTGGAAGCATGAGTTTTAATATCACCACATATAGTCCAATTTTTCCCCAAATGAGGACTGTAAACTTTCAAAAATAGTTATGTAGTAGTGTGATACCTGGTACAGTTTTAAAAGTAAAACAATAGTTCACCTCCTAAAATGGCTGGTTTTAATTGGGAACCGATATTTGGAACATGGAAATACTGGTATGATACGTTCTCAAGCCATGTAATATGAATAACTTAATAAACCAAATACAACTCGGTAGATAGAGTGTAGTATTACCATGGGGGATGGAAAAGTTGGAGTATAGAACTTGTGATTGATTTAATGACAACTGGAATGATGATAACCAATCAATTGGATCATTCTACAACCTGTATCATTTGCATTATATCTTATACATTGTATATTAATATGATCTATATTTTGGCGTTCAAGCCTTATTTTTAGAGGATTGGTTAGAAAAATCATAAATCTGAAAATTCGTAGCTCTATTCAATGCATGAGGCAGTTGTAGTGAGTTGACATGGCTTTTTTTCCTACAATAAAGTTTATAGTTTCTCCATTTGAGGTCTATAGACTGTCAAAAATTGTTATATTAGTAATTTAGTACTGTGTTATCTGGTACAGTTTTAAAACTAACGCATCAGTTCCTCTTGGAAATGGTTGGTTTTGATTGGGGACCGATAGTTTGAAGTTTCAAACTTGGAAATACTATATGCTATGATCTCGAGCCATTGGACATGAATAAACCAAATACAACTCTAGATAAAATGTAGTATTGTCATGGAGGATGGAAAAATTCGAAGTAGAGAATCTATCATTGATATAATGACAACTGTAATCATGATAACCAATCTGCTGCATTGTTCTACAAGTTTTCTTAGAGTATTAGTTAGCAAAAATGTGTTAATTCACAATTCTCTTCAGTGTATGAGGCAGTTTCAGTGATTTGACATGGCTTTCTTTTCTTCAGAAATGTTCATAGTTTCCTTAAAAGACCAGAAGTACATTCAAAAGTCCAAAACCATATTCTCAAACGTAGGGATTTCCGATATTTGCTGGCTGTAGAAGGTACTCGTTTTTAAATAAAAATTAAAGATATTTTATATTAATTTACAGATGGTACAGAGAGAAAGAGTTGTGGTTTGTTTAGGTTGTGTGCATTCATTAAACAATTTGCAATTTACATTGATTTACAACTTTCCGACAACAATTTGCATTTCAATAAAACATTTTATCAAACATATCATGATCACCTCAATTGCACACAAGATGAGAGGAACATCATTGGCATTTTATTATGAATGGTGGATGATAACACACAACTAGATAAGGCTGCTGTAGCAGCTACAAGCACTGGGAACACACAATAACAATAAACCTGGAAATGATGGATGCTAAGCCTCTCTAACAACTGCTGCGATTTCTACTGGACTGATCTAGTTTGCACAAATCGAATTCTCTGTAGCTGTTGACAGTGGAGGATGTTGGTGTGGATGGCTATAGCAGCTGGTATCATGCTCAGTAATGAAGATAATGCTCTGCTGAAAAGAATAGTCCTCCTCTAATGCAGCCAGCCAAAGGATAGCTGTCTATCTCTACTTCCAAATCCCCTTTTACAGGTCTACGACCTCCACAGATGGCCCACGGTCCTCACAATAGAGGTCTTCCCCCGAATGAAGTGACACGCCCCACTTAATACAGTCTTAACACCGGTGTGAGATCTGAAGCATACCCAAAACCACGCCAAAGTGGTGGCACTTAGTTGCTAAGGGAATCCACACCCACGAGTTGCTCTCGGCTCTCCTTGGCATTAGCCGCTCCTTCCAAGCCCTCATGATCTCCTCCCAAGAACTCAGCCGTCACTGCAAATCAATGACTTCTTCCAGAAGTTCTCGACCTCTTCACCAATCTCATGAGCTCCCCCGAACTCTTCGCGGCCTGCCCCAAAGGGTGAGTTAACCCACACGAATGCCCCATGGCCCCTGCTAGCTTCACAACCCTCCACACGAGCCTCATGGCTCCTCTACGCTCTCGGACCTCTATACTGTGCTTCGGCACTCCTCCAAAGGCTGTGTCTTAACAACAAAATGGTTTGGCCCCTTTAGAAACTCCCCTATCCGTTTCTAGCCACGACTCCATAAGGAATAGACTCGGCCTCCTCTAGAGTCCACGGATCCACTAGTAATGAAATCGGCCTCTATGAGCATCCATGTGCTTTCAAAGGAGGGATTGACCCTCTCCACAATGCGACAAATTGACTTCAAGTGCCCATGACTAGCCAAGTGACTCGGTCCCTCTACTGAAATTTACTCAACAATTCGTTACACCAGAATATTGAAGATCAAATCACTAAATAAACTCAATGGGAAACCATGGATGGATTTCCCATCGTTTAGCTAAGGTGGATCTTGCACCACCGAAACCAAACAAGTGCACTAGACATACAAGAGATCAAGTCAAATCAACATATCCTCCCTGTGAGGTGTTTCCCTCTTCTTAATCTTTCTTTGAAGCTCCATACCATGGGAAATACCATGGAACATCCAAAACCGCTTTTAGAAATAAAACACCTTTTCTAAGCTAAGTGGTATCAAGATGACTCCTTGACTCCACTGACTATAGCTTATGGAAGTCAAATAGGCTACTTAGTCATCCTATCCCCCTAATCAATGGAAGGGGACATCACAGTCCTCCCTTCCCAAAGATTGCTTGTCCTCAAGCAATTCCACCACAACTTGATGTTCCCTTGAATGAATCGGACTGAAGTTGAACCTGATACCAGGGTCCCAAACAAACCAAAAAGTGATGAAACATCCTCTGCTCGATACGTAGTATGGCAAGGGACTGATGTAAGAATCCTTCCAAACACTGTCACCAACTCGAGCATCCTAATCTTGCACCAACTCAATCAACCCCTCAAAGAATTGCTCTACTAGGAACCCAACCTCTTGAGAGCAAAAAATGCCTCTCACCTTTGTGTCAATTGTTGTACTGTCCAATACTGAAATACTAGGGTCCCAAGCTAGTCTCAAAAAGGGAATGCCATGTTGACGCTGTGCCACTCTGATCCTAACCATCCGACTATCATGCTCCATCTGCATCCTCCTCTCTTGCAACTCCCAACTGAAATACCTGTAAGGGTTGAAGCTACCACCATGAATAGTGGCTTGCATAGACATCCAAGTTTAGTCATGTCCTATAAATCCACTTCCATACTCGATCTCGATGATCGAAAAAGAAAATTTGTCTTCACCATTGGTAGTGATTTTGAGTTGCTCATGGACTCTAAACATCTCCTCAAGTGATATCTCTATCACTTGTGCTGCCCTATACTTAGAGGAAATCCCCAGAAAGTGTACGAACTCTGATAACTGATGGATCTCTACACAAATATATTCTGTGCTCTGCATCCTCGGTAAACCTGTGATGCAATCTAACAACATGCTCTCCCACTCCTGCTCAGAAATGGCCGAAGACTGCATCAAACTTGTTGGATGAGTGTGCCCTGACTTGCTCTACTAACAAGTCATACACCCCATATGTTCCAACATAATGTCCGCAAAGTCCCTCTATGCGAGCCTCTCTCAGATTTGCCCGTAAATGGTAAAGTCACCAAGGTCCCACACTAGTTTGTAAGATGTGAAACAACCTCTACCCATAGCGTTGGTTTGCCAAGTGCTAACACAAGAATCCATTTGACTTCCCCTTATAAGCCAAGAAATCATAAGCTGCACAAACTCCTTAAAAGACCACTCCTCCATGCATCCAAACCTAAGCATCCCAAGAATAAACTCTGGGAAACGAAGATTGGCCGTCTCATTTGTATCAATGCCATTGTCAGACTCGATCTTGAATGCTAGGAAACAAATCCTACCCTTCCATAAAGGAGTCTCAACCTCTCCTCCACTGACATTCCAAAAATATAGCAGTTCGATCACCATTACAACTCTTTCGATCACCTCAACAATCTGAAGCAATCCATCTCTTGGGTGAATGCCTGGATCCCACCACCAAATAGGAAGCCCACCAAACCCAACTCCTACATACTGTTGCTATGCCATGCTAATAATCATTGGAATCCCAATGAGCCAAGCCCCTGAAATGAAACCCTCTGGTGGAAACCAAGTATAAGGAATTGTTGATGTATATGTAACTTCAGAATGTATTTCACATATATGTATATTGTATTCCTATAGAGATGGTATTATTCCTCTATAAGGAAGTGTCGTCATTTATATTGTAAGTGTCGTACCTTATACTTGATGGGTTATTAGACCACCTTATTTGGGGTCGGCCCTGTATAAGTCATGTGGGTCAAAGGGTTATTAGACCACCCTATTGGGGGTCGGCCATGTGGGTCAAAGGGTTATTAGACCACCCTATTGGGGGTCGGCCCACTCAGCATTATGTTATGTGGTAAAGTTCGAGCCTACATGAGTTAGGTAAAAAGGCAAGTCAAGTCAAGTATAAATAGAGTGCGGGAGGCACTCTATTTACTCACTCACTACTCACACATGCTCTCAAGGAGGAGAGGCGCACTTATGGAGGAGGAGGATTGCTGCTAGGTTATGGCTATCTCTATTGGTTGGTTGTATCATTGCTCTATCTATCTCTGAGGAAGTTATTGGGGTTTTTCACCTTTATGGTTTTCCCCAAGTATATCTTTGTGTCTCTTGTGTGCTTGCATTATTGTCTCCATGATTGATATGCTGTACATGTTGTTCTCTCAGTTAAGATCCTAGATCATATTGAAGTAAATTCTGAAAAATTTAACATGGTATCAGAGCTAGCCTGAAAGAAGGCATGATATGGCATGTATGACACTTGTTGCACTTACGATGCTAGGGCTTGATATAGCAAAAACCAGTCATCGTAGCACTTTCGCTATAAATACGTTTTGGCGAAGTTTTCGGATCTGAAATTGTTACAGGCCGAAGATAAGATCTCCAGGTATCTTGTGTCCAAAGGACAACTTCTAATTCGTTGTACTTTGTGATTTATGATTTGTACAATATAGGGTTTCTGCCTCTTCCAGATCTGAGTCAAAATCAGGTGACCTTGGGAAAAAGGTCATATCTTGGGCTAGGAAGCTCCAAATGAAATTTCGTAAAAAGTGACAGGTAGTACACAGTCTGTACTATCTCAGAAAACTTTTTCAGAGGCCGAAGTTGAACCAGTGACACGTGGCACGCCGTACAAGTTAGCTCTCCTGTATTATCCCATAAACAGGTCACGTTGCGACATTTGGCATAACTCTCTCTCAGAGAGTCCAATTGAGGTCAGACCTGTCAGGAGGGAAAGGTAACAGGCCGAGCTATGTCAGAAAACTTTTTCAGAGGCCGAAGTTAAAACAGTGACACGTGGCACGCCGTACAAGTTCGCTCTCCTGTTTTATCCCAAAACAGGTCACGTTGCGACATTTGGCATAACTCTCTCTCAGAGAATCCAATTGAGGTCAGACCTGTCAGGATGGAAAGATAACAGGTCAGGATATCTCAGGAAACTTTTTCAGACCCTGTGGATCAAAAATTTCGGAGTTACACCAGAAACAATCAGGTACATATTTCTGTCAAAACAGAATTATTTTTTGGTACCTTCATTCATGGCTTCCGGAATTTAGGGCTTTGAAGAAAGTTGGAATTTTTGTAATCGGAGACCACGGCTGGATGCTACTCATCAAAATAGAAATTTAGAGACCAAGATCAGAATTTTTGGTTGGGCAGAAGGCCGGGCTTGATTAGACCCTAGTTCGGGACTTTGATCAGAAAAGTGGAAAATTAGGGCTTCTGTAAAAATGAGAATTTTTGAAATCTGTGACCACGGCTGGAAGCTCCTCAGAAAAATAGAAGCTTAGAGCTTTGGATCAAACATTTTGATTGGGGAGAAGAGTGGGCTTCATCAAACCCCAGTTCAGGGTCACGTCCAGTGAATCCGGAAGTTTCAAAGGCAAAATTGAGGAGTGAAACTTTGCAGTCTTCAAATTTTGAATATACCAGCTTGATCAGCTCATCAAGACACATATTTCTATCCTGTCAGAAGATTGAAATTCAAAGTTTGAATTTTTGGGGTTTCTCTGACAAACCCATATCCAGCTCCAGGTCCAGTTCTTGCAAATCAAGTGGATTGGGTTAATCCCAGAAGAAGATGGATTGATCATCTGCATGAGTGAAGAAGTTCCTGTTTCAGAGGGAGATGAGGCTAAGGCCTTACATAAGAAGATTACAAGCGATCTCAACAGGTATGACTCATCGAGGTATGTTTCGATATTTGTCCATGATTAAGTTTATGATATGTTTGTCTTCATGTTATTACGGTTAGTACAATTTTGATTTTAGATTTGTCGTATCACCTTAACAAAATTATGAATGCATGATAGAAGATATTCATTGGTTAGGGTGTTGACACTTATGATTGTACTAATGCATTATGGTGTTGTATGAGGTTTATGATGTCTACTAACATGAAAGGTACACCAAGAAAGACAAATCATGTTCTGGTCCAAGAACATATGATCATGATAACATGAGGACAAAGATTCATCCATTGTCATGGATCTCATAGAAGATCCATTTACGAGGTATGTATAACTTGGTTTTGTAACCTATGAGATATACAGGTTACTAGCACAAGTCATTGAAGAAGAACAAGAAGACATCATGTGAGTATGTTAGACATAAATAGCTAGCATGCTAATCCAGGTATGTTTTTCCTATATCAAGATAGAATCTTACCTTGTGTTAGGATCTTATAATGTTGTTGATAATGATTATTCATGAAGTCATAAGTTTGAATAATCATGATTGTATGCATATTATGTTTCTTACCATAATTGATGATATGACTAACCAGAAGAATCATGATGGTATAGGTTTGAATAATCACAGGTTTTATGCATTTTATATCTCTTATCTTGATTGATGATTCAACTAACCTAAACGGTCATAGGTTTGAGTAATTACAGGTTTAGACATGTTATGCTTCTTATGATTTGACTAACCATAAGAATCCCACATAAACCTTGAATGCTAATGCTTATTATTCTGTTTGAAATAATCATGACTATACATGCTTGAAATTATTGTGTTTTTAATAGTATACTAATGAATGTATGATTTTATATGAAATCACAAGGATAACACAATCATGGTACTAATAAGCATGCATAGGGACCAAGGATGAATATGAGTTCAAGAACAGGTAATTCAGGAAGCAAAGATCAAGAGGGAGCACACTCCAATTGCTCCTGCAAGAAAGCAAAGGAGCACACTCCAGTTGTTCCTGCAAGAAAGCAAAGGAGCACACTTCAGTAGTTTCTGCAAGGATGCAGATATTCAGAGGGAGTTCACCATCTTTCTACATTCCACAACAGAAAAGTGTAGAAGAAGCTACTTCAGATTAGGACTCCAACAGCTTCTGCAAGGAAGTAAAGACTCAGAGGGAGTCCACCCAATGAACAAAGAAAGATAAGTATTTTAATTATCATTTCTTGCATATTTGTTTGTTTAAATAATACTGTTCAATAATGTATATACTGATGTTCCTAGAATTAGGTTGTGTATTATGCATATTAGAATAGTTGCATTGATGAACAGTATACTACTAATATACATGGGTAAGTGGCCTATGGCACTGTACAACATTCCATTGCTACTTATCTAGAATGAAACCTCTTTGCTGACATGTTGGGAGTTGTGCACACTCTTAACAATGTTCTGGTAGAGATTGGAAGGCATCTAGAAAGTTATGGGATATGGATAAATGTTGTATTGAAGCATTGGCTAAGATAATTGCATGACTGTATGACATATTTATTTATGTATAAGAATTTGTTCTGAAAACTATGAGATGTTTTCTAATCATGCAATTTAACTTGTTTTGTAGGAAAGATCGTATGCCATCTCCTACAAAAGAAGAACTACAACATTTGTTCCAGCAACAAAGATATCTATTGAAGATATTGAAGTTCCCAGGATCTGGGATGAAGAAATGAAATGCCATGATCCGTCGATCATGAAGAATGATGTTTGGGAGTTTGCTATGACTTCCAAATGGAACTATCAGATCAAGCATGTTGCAGATGGCAACATTGAGAAATATAAAAGTGATGAAATAGAAGATACACCAGATGGATTCAAGACAGCTTCCTTGAATGGTGTAGTTGAAGAAGAAGTGTACGTAGAGCAGCCACTTGGTTCTGAGACACATGATAGGAAATCATATATGTGCAGAACTTGGTATGGTGAAGATAGATTGATTGCCGACACGCAGCGGAAGCTTACTACCGAGTTCGAGATGAAGAACTTGGGGATGATGCACTATTTGTTTTTGGCATGGAGGTGTGGCAGAGTGATGGAATCTTCCTTGGATAAGGGAAGTATGCAGTAGAGATCCTGAAGAGGTTCGTGATGATGGACTGCAAGGTCATGGCCACACCTATGGCATCGAATCTGAAGCTTCTATGTGATGCTTCATCTGAGCCGGTTGATGTCTCCATGTATCGTCAGATGATTGGGTCCTTGATGTACCTGACGAACACGAGACCAGACATTTGCTTTGTTGTGAACACATTGAGCCAATTCCTGACGGATCCGAGAAGTGTTCACCTGGTTGCTGTAAAGCATGTTCTGAGGTACCTGAAAGGTACAGTGGATTATGGGCTCAGGTATGAGGAGAATCAAAAGTTTAACCTGCAGGGTTATGTTGATTCAGATTGGGCTGGCAGTGCTGCAGACAGGAAGAGCACATCTGGGTGTTGCTTCAGTATGGGATCAGGTGTGATCTCTTGGTTCAGCAGGAAGCAGTCCTGCGTAGCACTGAGTACAACTGAGGCAGAGTATGTTGCAGCATGTTCAGCTAGTTGTGAGACAGTATGGATACGGAAGCTACTGTCTGGGTTATTTGATCTCCCATTGGAGGCTACTGGTATCTTCTATGATAACCAGAGTTGTGTGAAGCTGTCCGAGAACCCAGTGTTTCATGACAGGTCGAAACACATAGAGATCAAATATCACTACATCAGGGATATGGTGCAGAGAGGAGCTGTGAAGCTCCTATATGTTGCGACAGACGAGCAGATTATAGATGTGCTGACGAAGCCGCTAGCCAGAGTGAAGTTCGAGTACTTCAGAGAGAGGCTTGGCGTTCTTCAGATCGAGGATACTTCAAGGAAGAAGTGATGGACACATTTGCTGAAGCCATTCCAAGCATGTTAGAAGGAGGATCCTTCACATGGCTGTGGATGTAAGCGCTGGATAATGGGCATCAGGATGATGTTCTGGTTTCTTCTTGGATATGATCAGTTGGATCATTTATGTATGTACGCATCATGTTGGATGCTGGATATGATCAGTTGGATCATTTATGTATGTACGCATCATGTTGGATGCTGGATATGATCGGTTGGATCATGTGTATGTATTTTGTATGAACGCATCATGTTGGATGCTGTTGGATACATTGTGTGGATCATGTATCTTTGTATGATCAGGTAGATCATGGATGCTATTGGATACATTGTGTGGATCATGTATCTTTGTATGATCAGGTAGATCATGGATGCTGATGGATACATTGTGTGGATCATGTATCTTTGTATGATCAAGTAGATCATGTATGTTGATGGGTACATTGTGTGGATCATGTATCTTTGTATGATCAGGTAGATCATGTATGATTGATGGATACATTGTGTGGATCATGTATCTATGTGTGCATCAGATGGATGCATTGTATGATCAGGATGATCGTGGATGACGAGCTTCTCCAGATGACATGCAGCAGGATGTTGCAGTGATGATGATGAGTATCAGATGATACTTTGTGGCCGTGGATAAGGTTGTGCAGGAAAGCATGTAATTTGTGCCCTGGGAGATTTGCAGATAGTCTTTCGAGGTTTTGCCTATGGCATGTAATTCGGTGCCCTGGGACATCTGGCAAATGCTCTTGCGAGGTTTTGCTTGGGAGGACATGTAATTTGTGCCCTGGGAGATCTGCAGATAGTCTTTCGAGGTTTTGCCTATGGCATGTAATTCGGTGCCCTGGGATATCTGGTAGATGCTCTTGCGAGGTTTTGTCCTATGGCATGTAATTTGCTCCTGGGAGATCTGGACAGGATGAAAAAGGCCTCAGATGCTTCAGCCAGGTTTTGCCATGACCACATGTAATTTGCTCCTGGGAGATCTGGACAGGATGAAAAAGGCCTCAGATGCTTCAGCCAGGTTTTGTGGTGGACCACATGTAATGTGCTCCTGGGAGATCCGACAGGTAGAGCTGTGTGCTCATAACAGCCTGGGATGCTTCAGCCAGGTTTTGTGGTGAGATCACATGTAATGTGCTCCTGGGAGATCCGACAGGTAGAGCCACGTGCTCGTAACAGCCTGGGATGCTTCAGCCAGGTTTTGTGAGGGGTCACATGTAATGTGCTCCTGGGAGATCCTACAGGTAGAGCTGTGTGCTCGTAACAGCCTGGGATGCTGCAGCCAGGTTTTGTGACGCACGTAATGAGTCCTGAGAATTCCACAGTATGGCCAGTGATGATGAAGACCTGCAGGTGGTGGGCCTACATCCAGTATGAAAAAGGACTGGCTCTGTAGAACTTCCTATGACGAGTAGATTCAGAGATTGATTGAGATAGCAGCAGCAGTGACGATGATGATGACTCGATGATGATTATCCAGTGATGATGATCCAGAGAAGATGACTTGTGCTAGAAGAACTGTGCTGAGAAATACCTTCCTAGTTAAGAGGGAGTGTTGATGTATATGTAACTTCAGAATGTATTTCACATATATGTATATTGTATTCCTATAGAGATGGTATTATTCCTCTATAAGGAAGTGTCGTCATTTATATTGTAAGTGTCGTACCTTATACTTGATGGGTTATTAGACCACCTTATTTGGGGTCGGCCCTGTATAAGTCATGTGGGTCAAAGGGTTATTAGACCACCCTATTGGGGGTCGGCCATGTGGGTCAAAGGGTTATTAGACCACCCTATTGGGGGTCGGCCCACTCAGCATTATGTTATGTGGTAAAGTTCGAGCCTACATGAGTTAGGTAAAAAGGCAAGTCAAGTCAAGTATAAATAGAGTGCGGGAGGCACTCTATTTACTCACTCACTACTCACACATGCTCTCAAGGAGGAGAGGCGCACTTATGGAGGAGGAGGATTGCTGCTAGGTTATGGCTATCTCTATTGGTTGGTTGTATCATTGCTCTATCTATCTCTGAGGAAGTTATTGGGGTTTTTCACCTTTATGGTTTTCCCCAAGTATATCTTTGTGTCTCTTGTGTGCTTGCATTATTGTCTCCATGATTGATATGCTGTACATGTTGTTCTCTCAGTTAAGATCCTAGATCATATTGAAGTAAATTCTGAAAAATTTAACAGGAATCAACTCTAAGCTTGCTAATTTGTTTTGCTCCTTCCAGATTGCATCAAGAAATTTTGCTATCCCAATCACTATCTATGTGCTCAAGTAACCCATGGGGTCTAAGCACCTCCCTGGACAATAGCTCCACCACTTGCGGTGCCTCATACTCGTGCAAGTACCGAGAATGTCTTGTCAAATGTGAATCATTCCTAACCCTCATGATCCTCTCCCTAAGTGAGGACTCAGGGACTAAATATGTATGATCTCTATAGTGGATAATGTCATCCCCTACTCTGTTAGCTGCAATCTTTGTGATTCGATCCAATACACCATGGATCTCCTCTTGTGCACCCTTCACACTGACCACATAGTCCAAACGATAAATCCTGTTCATGTCCATACGACCCCATGACTCACCCAATCATCTTGAGTGATCCTCCCAAGCCCTGCTGCATATAATGGAAGCATCAAAGAATAACAACAAAAACCCTCACAATGGTATTCAAGACTGGACACCGTTAGTTGCATCGGTCAATCCTAATGGCGTGACCGATAATTCATAAGGACACCTGAAATCAACACTGTGAGTGTTCGATTCTCTAACCCTCATCTGGTGATATCTGCATTGAAAATCAATTGTCGAGGGATATATTGCTCTATGAGGCTCACCCATCCACTCATCAATCCTAGGTAACCTCAAATCAATGGTATGCTCAAGGACTTTGTCAGGAGGTCTCCCTAGAGGAAACACTCCGAAGCTCCACTATACACCATCGTGTGTCTATGTACCCTCCTGAATACTACTGCATGCAACTGTAACCTCATGTGCCATCGAATATCCTGTATGTGCTACTATAGCCAACACTCCATTGATGTCAACGGAGCATGTATCCCAGTGTGTCTCCTTATCTGCCATATATCTATTCACCCAATCTACGGATGC
Organism: Larix kaempferi; assembly: GCA_027924585.1. Classification (NCBI taxonomy): domain Eukaryota; kingdom Viridiplantae; phylum Streptophyta; class Pinopsida; order Pinales; family Pinaceae; genus Larix; species Larix kaempferi. The sequence continues at coordinate 5,725,235 of BSBM01000235.1, read as the reverse complement.
ATATACTCTCATGCTGGCTGGTCCACAAGGACTATGCCCAACTATCTCCTTCGTAACTAAACCTAGTGCCTCTAGCAGCTTCTCTATTAGAAGCAACTTAGGATCCCCATACTGCAAAAACAAGTGCATGGTCACAACTCTCTATGTCCAAGCTCTCCCCAAGCACCTGCAACTCCATATGTTCCTCATGCAAAATCGTCACGAGAGGCTTTTCCCTCAAACCATGAGTGCCACTCATGTCCTCATGTGTCAAGGCTGCCAAAGATGATGGAGTCTTTGCTGCTGCCAATAACGAAGAGTGTGCCAAAATCAGCTGGTAACTAAGCTCCTCAACCTGCCTTGCCTTATCTTTTGCAAACTTAAGAGAAAGGTCTCTATCCATGAACAACTGCAAATAATTTGATTTCATCTATGTTAAAATATTAACCAGGAAAATGATCAGAGAGGAATGCATGCAAAGGCTTCCATGCATGCATGCAAAAGTGAGTTTTGCATGCAACTATTTTTAGGTTTTTGGTAAACCTAACTTCATAGTGAGATGTTATAAGGAAGACAGGAGGTGATTGTCTTCATCAGTGAGACCATTGATTTGAGATAGATCAAGAGAGAGGAGGACGACTTCACTTGTGAAGGAGGGCACATCCCTCAAAGAGGAAGAAGCTCGTACCGCAACCGGTAGAGCGTTTGAGTGTCTATAACTTGCATAGTATCTTCGTCTCAGAGATTGAGGAAGATCAGTGACGATCAGAGCTCAGATCTACTGAGATCTGATTCAGTACGAGTCATTCATCATTAGAGGGAGGGTGCACTTGTGCATGCAGAGGAGGACGTTTTTAGTCAGAGGGCAGTCTTCAGAGCGAGCAGAGCAGAGCCGAGTATAGAGACAGATAGATCAGGCAGAGGCAGATGCAGGGACAGTCAGATCCAGTTTTGCAGTTAGGGCTCATCTCTTCAGTGCATGCATCAGTTGGATGCATGCAAATTTAGAGTTTGCCTGTAGAGATTTATGAGGTAACCCTGTATTGTACTTGTCTCTTTTCCTATATGCTTTGGGCTCGAGAGAGAAGATAACTCCACAGTTTGTTGGTTTTTTCCCAAAAGGGTTCTAGGGTACATTTGTTGTTTATGTGTGATTGCATTCATATTTTTTAGTTGGTAAATGCAGATCTAGTTGTTTGAGTTAATATTAATATTGTATTGATATCGAGACTCATACCGCTTGAGATCTCAGGGTGATCCAGAGGGAGTAGTGATTTTGGATCAAAGTTTTACATGGTATCAGAGCCCTGGTAAGGGTCAGGGTGAGCATCACACACAGATGTACTACTACAGCATCAAATCTACAAGTATGGGGGAGGATCATGTTACTTGCACTTCTTACTCCGCCATGGATATTGATGAGTGTGCTACCGATGGGATTGACAAGGAGATGGCTCTCAACTCCTGTCAATAATTGATGGCCTCCACTTCTAGTGAATGGTACATAGATAGTGGAGTTTCTAGTCATATGACGGGTGTTCGAGAATAATTTTATGACCTAGCAGAGGATGGAATAGATCTTGAGATTGTCCTGGGAGATGAATCTACGGTCAAAGCTATAGGATGAGGAACTGTGTCTTTTCAGAAAGACTCTGGAGAACAAATGAGGGTTCGTGATGTCCTATACGTTCCAAGTCTCAAGAAAAACTTGATCTCCATATCTACTATTGAAGATCGAGGACTATGGGTGATGTTCAGAGATGGAAATGTACTAGTTCATCCCAAGGGATCCAATGTTGCCTCAGCTGAGAGGATTGGAGTCCGCAGTGGGAAATTGTACAAATTGAATTTCCAACTACATCATTCCCTAAGTCATAGCAGCCGTGATGAGGAATGTGACCCCTGTTAGCTTTGGCATAGGAGGATGGCTCATCTGCACCATCCTGCCCTAAAGATTCTGAGGGAGATTGTGACAGGAGTACCTGAGTTCAGCACTAAGCACACCGATGTGTGCAAAGGGTGTGCTCTCGGGAAGTACGTCAAGACAGCTTTTCCCAAGAGCGATACCAGAGCTACGGGAGCTCTTGAGTTGATTCATTTTGACCTTTGTGGTCCGATGTCCACCACATCATTGAAAGGATACAAGTACTATGCATATTTCATTGATGACTACTCCAAGAAGACCTGGATCTACTTCTTGAAAAGCAAAGAGTCCAAGGAATTTTTGCAGAAGTTTCAAGAGTTCAAAGCTCTTGTGGAAAAACAGACAGAAAGGAAGATTAAGATCTTTAGATCAAATAATGGGGGAGAGTACACCTCCAATGAGTTCAATCAGTTTTGCACTCAGGAAGGCATCAAGAGGCAGTTGATTGTACCTTATACACCTCAACAGAATGGGGTGGCTAAGAGGAAGAACAGGGCCATCATTGGAGCTACGAGATCCATGTTGCATGATTAGGGATTGTCATTCTTTCTTTGGGCCGAAGCATGCAACACTGTAGCCTACATTCAGAACAAGAGCCCTCATAAGGCATTGGGGGACAAGACCCCCGAGGAGGCTTTTTCTAGAAAGAAGCCCGAAGTTGGACATTTCAGAATTTTTGGATGCCTTACCTACTCTCATGTTCCTTCGAAGAAAAGGACAAAGCTGGAACCTACTGCAGAGAGAGGAATTCTTGTTGGGTATTGTTGTCCGCCGAGATGCACACCAGCAGCAGAAATCTTTCGAAAGTTGTCTCCTCACTACAAGTGGGAGAGGTGTGGCCTTGGGGGCAAGCAATGAGCCAGGTACTGTCACCTGAATCCCAGCTACTCCATTTAGGCAAACTCCTAACGAAGCCAAGGGGGGTAGTCCCTACAAAGAGTTGTCTATGGCTCTATGTTTTTAAATGTTTTAAAGTGTTGCGAATGCAGATGGGTGTTTTTTAGGAGTTTTATAATGAGACCATAGTTTATAAAGTGAGATAAACACAAGATAAAAAGCAATCCATGTTGCGATCACAAGATACAAAATTTAGAGATAAACAATACAATGAAGACTTGTGAAATAAGATAGCATCCACAAATAAATAACTTAAACAAATTCCAATGGACAAATGGCCCAGATTAAGTTAATATATGAAAGTTTAAAAGGACCAGTGCCAAATGGAGTCAAATGTGTGAAGTGCAGAGGGATGCTAACAATACAAGTCTCAAGATAATTTTGTTGGATCGTTTTACAAGTTATCTTGGTTGATTTTGAGTGTTTTAGTGATCTTGATTATTAAGGCTAAGAAAGCAAGGTATTGAATCTAACCGGGAAAAAATACTTTCAGTGGCTCCTCTCGATGACCTGACGGACCATCCAGTATTCTAGGCTAGGTGTCCAAGGAACTTAACCAGCAAGCTAGAACTCTATGACAATGGTTGATTCCTGCGTCACCAACAAGAATTTGTCCACTACCTAAGTATTTATCGCAACAACGCCGGTTCGTTGGTTATGTGGATGAAGATTTTATTATGGTTATCACTTGTGAGATTAATCAAATCCAGTCACTGTTTTGAGTAATAAATCCAACTTTTTAGGGTCGGCAAAGCATACTTGGTGGTGGAAAGCAACGAAATAAATTTTAAAAGGGGGTGTGAGTTTGAAGTATTTTATTAAGAGCACAATGAGACCTCTCCGACAAAGAGTGCTCTTGACTTCATCTTATGACAAAGTTCAAGAGTCTTAATTAATCTACATGCAATGCAGGATGCAACAATACAAGTATGCTCTCCGATAGAGAGTGCTCTTGACTCGTCTTGCGACAAGTTCAAGAGACTTATCTAAACTAAATGCAAATGCAAAGCAATAAAAATGCAAGCAAGTTGATTGATTTAGCAATACAAATATGTAATGTACTTGTAATAATTGAAGTAAACCAACTGAAAGTAAAACTAAGCTAAGTGCGGAAAAAGTAAGCAAACAACACACAACAAACTTCCCCAAATGGGGGAAGTTGGGAGTGGGGACTTAAAAACCCCACTCAAAGTGATCTTTTATTAATGATTACAACTTTTGAGGAATTTCAACCAATGAGAGAAACTGAAAGTAAAGAACTTGAAACAAGAAGTCTTATGACTTCTTTTACAAAAGGAGAATGAAAAGTTTTAAATCTTCTTGGTTAAAGTCATCTTCATCAGTTTTGGATCTTCCTTATGGTTTTTTGCTCTTTTTGATGAGTTCTTCCTCTTCTTTGGGTAATTTCCAAATGGTTTTGGTTCAAGTTTCTTCTTGCTTCTCTTTGATGATTTGTTCTCTTCTCAACACCTACAACAAAAAAGTCCAACACTCATGCACCCATTAGCATTAGTGCAAAATCAAAACAAACTCGAAACTAACTAGATCTAAGCTTGCAAAAAATGAAACTAAGTGAGACTCAAGTGCAAAAACTTAAGATCTAGAAGCAATAATGGAAACTAGATGCAAACTAACCACTAATCTATATGCACAATCACTTTTTAATGCGAGTTTTAACTTTTGAAATGAGATCTAAATGAGAAATTGAAACTAATCTAACAAATAAACAACTAAGGCTAAGCATGAAAAATTTAACAAATTAATCTAAATATGCAAGATGCAACTTTTTAAAAGTAATGCAAGCTTTCACTTTTATAAATGAGATCTTAAATGATAAAAGAAATGCAACTAAAACTAGCTAAGAATGATAATGCAATCTAAGTTATACTAACTAAAACAAGGGCTTTGAAGAACAGGTAGAAGAAGGGGGAGAAGAAGAGAAGTTTGGACAAGAAGAAGATGTATAGGACAACAACAAAATGAGGAGAGGAAGAGGACAACAACAACAAGTACAAGAGGACAGCAACAAGTAAAAGAGGGCAGTAACAAGTAAAAGAGGACAAAGCTAGACAGAAGGAGGAGGCCGAATTGACCAAGAAGGGGAGGAGGACGAAACTACAAGGAAGCAAAAATCAAGAGGATGAAGACACAAAAATGAAGAGGACGAAAGGCCAAAGCAAGTCAAAAATCCAAGAAGCAAACAATGGTAGGGTCAAACCTTGGAACAAGACGACCACTAGAACACTAGTCCCAAAAACCTTCCAGCTAGCTGGATGTCTGCAAGGATGCTAGTGGGGATAGAGAAGTAACCACAAAATAGTGTGGCCCTTGGGATGAAATCCCAAGGTACTATCTCAAGCCAAAACTTAACAGAAAGAAGACAAAGAAGAGTATGGGAATGATAAGCTTGAAGATCCACTACTCAAACTAGTAGCCAATGTAACCAGGTAACCAAGTAACCAAGAAGAATGTTTTTTGATAGCTTGATGGATGAGGCAAGAAAGATCGAAATTGCTTGAACCCCTGCAAACAAAATACCATCAACAATAGAGTTCCTGCATAGTGAAGGTATTAGATGCCAAAATCTTCTACTAGTTGCAACCCCTAAAGACACAAACACTCAATAACAATTTGATTAGAAGCCTAAGTACTAGATTGTTAGTCTTCAATAAGCATACAATACTCAAAATTAAAATCAAAGAGTGGGGTGAAAGAGATATTACTTCATCGGAGAATGAAGACACAATGCCAAGAGCCAATGCAAGTGACCTCCAAAGTCGAAAATATTTTATTAACAAAGAATGCTTACAATTTCACCAGAGTTTCTATGCCCAATTCTACATGAGAAGAGAGGAAAAGAACTCTCTTAAATAACAAAACAAAAGACCAAAACCCTAATTCGAATTGGCATGAAGGAGAGCCAATGGCACCATTCACAAATTTGAAATTCCAGTCAAAACTCCAGTGGTGAAGTCGAACTCCAATAATAGGTGACATGTGGATGATGGAGTGCGAGTTGATCTCCAGCTGATTGATTGTAACTTGAGTTGAAGTTAAGGTGAATGGGGAGGTGGCCTCCACCTTGGCAAGGCGCCCCCCCATTCCACCCAATGGACTGACAACCAAACCATATATTGAATGCCACATAGCAAACCCGAGCTCCAACCCTAGATTGACGTGAGGGAGGAGAGAACACATGTGGATGAGGTAGATATGCTTGGATTTGAACTCGCACTTGATTGAGAACTTGGTGGTTGAGAGTGGGAGGTGGCCTCCACTTAGGCAAGGCGCCCCCACTCCCATTTAATGCAACAAACACTTAACTTAATTCACATTTAATAACCTCTCCACATCACAAAATCAAATTTCCACTTGAGGTAAGCGAATTCTTTTGGGAGGAGATGAACTAATGCTGACTGGATAGTTGCACAGGTTCACTTGGAGATGACTGGAATGATAATCAATGCCTGGTGCCATGTCATTTACCCTTTTATTTTAATCCATTTGGATTAAATCTGAGAGAATTGGATTATCTCCAATTATTAATTTTTTGATTGAATTAATTAATAATCCTCTTTTATTGATTTTTTGAGGATTTATTAATTAAGTAGCCAAATGACAATCCGAAACTTAGGATAAAGGTGTCCGGGGTTTAAGTGTGATTTTTAGCTTAGGAATTGAGCCTCCAATCACTGAAAAACACCCCCGGACGACTGACATATTACAAATTGAATTTTTCCATTTAAACTATGGAAAAATTAATTATTAAAAAATAATTAAAAAATAAAATAATTAACTACCCAACGCGTCCGGTAAAAAAATTTCGGACGACGTCTAAAAACCACTACAGACCTTGGAAATGACCACTGACTCGACTCATAGTGTCTAGTAGAATTATATACATCAGTTGGACTCTAATAACCCTCCATGGCCAGAATTTCAAAATTGGGCATTCCAGCTTTGGAGGAAGCGGGAGAAAAAATGGTCAATTATATCTTGGCTGAAGGCAAAGTATAATTGATTAGTGTAAAAAACTCCCTGGAATACCTTAGTTGATAAGCCAGTCATGGGTGACCGAGTCACTCAAATCCTACTAGTACACTTTATTACAAAAACCCCGTGGGGCATGGTCATTTCAAGACAGACAACAAATTGACTAGCCAAAACTGGCTAGGCACAAAAAATGGATCATCTGATGCACTGGAACACAAACACTTATCATGTTTGTAATATGGCGGCTTTTCAGATAATCCAACTATGGTACAAATAATTTGGTCACATCTAGCTCCAATTGTGGGACGGGCACTCGTTTGATTCATGGATCAAAGAGAGTGTTCGAGAACCCTAGAATAGATGTTTCCTGCATGGAAACAAAAGTGTATAAATCCCATATACATGATAAAAATATGCCAAAATGAAATACCAACATGTAAAATATTTTTTGTTTTTCTAATCAAAAGTACATGAAATATTTTTTCCTTTTCTAGCGTATATATGAAATATGATACAACAGCTAATATACAAATGCTTTGATACAACATACTATACATGCATATGATACATCAATATGGTACAGAAGTAAAATACATAAAAATACAACAAAGATGGGTTTAGAGAAGCCCTGAGATGACCCCTTGGTCATCTTGGATGTTATCTTGATAGAAAGGCTTCAGGTGTTTCCCATTCATGGGCAAGCTCAATCTTTCTCCTTCCATGGTATTCAACAAGAAAGAATTAGTGCCAACAATGGCATGGATGATAAATGGACCTTTCCAAAGGTTGTCGAATTTCCCATGCTTCCTAGATTTCTCCCTCCTTTTGTCCCATAAGAGAACAGTATCTCCCACTTGGAAGGGTCTCGGCTTGGTCGACTTGTCAAAGGTGCCCTTCATACTTTCTTGATGTCTTAGGGACTGATCAAGGGCAGCTCTTCTTGCCTCATCTAACTCGATAATCTGATTGATCCTCTGCTCCATTTCCAATCTTTCCGTTCCATACTCACTTAACAATATGAAGATTGGAATTCGCATGCTGACCGGAAGGGTGGATGTAAGACCATATACTAACTCAAAAGGGGACTTCCCTGTAGAGTTCTTCTTGGTTATCCTATCAGCCCACACAACATACTTAATTTTTCTATCCCATGCTCTCTTATTGTCACCCAAAGTTTTCTTAAGAATGGTCATTAGGTTTTTATTAGTGGACTCAGCAATTCCATTTCCCTGTGGGTAATAATCCGAGGAGTGGGATAGGATAATGCCATACTTGAAGGAGAAGTCATTGATTTCTCCTGAATTGAAGGCCTTGGCATTATCGGTTGTTATTTTTAAGGGGATTCCGAATCTAGTGATTATTCTTTCCTCAATAAAATCCATAACAACTTTTTCAGTGGCTATCTTAGCAGGTATGGCCTCTACCCACTTAGTGAAGTAATCGGTTGCTGCAAGGATCCAACAAAATCCATTGCTGGAGTTATCCTTGAACTTGCCGATAAAGTCAAGCCCCCATTGCTGAAAAGGGGCAAGGACCACAACTAGTGTAAGGGGAAGTGCAACCAACTTCTGCTTCCCAGTAAAAAGATGACACTCTTGGCAACACTTGACATGTTTATGAACATCTGCGAAGATAGTGGGCCAATAGTATCCAGCTCTCAGGATCTTGTGGGTAGTTGTATTTGCTGCATAATGGCCTCCACAAAATCCTAAGTGGAACTCAGTCAAGATTTTCTTGGAATCTTGTTCATTAACACACCTAAGTATGATGCCATCTGGGTTCCTCCAACCCAGACCCTCTTGGGTAAGGAAATACCTAGCAGTTTTGAGTCTTGAAGCCCTTCATTTGTGACCTTTGAGGTGATCAGGGCAAGTGAAATCGAGCAAGAAGAAAATGATGTCGGAATACCAGTGGTTGTCAAGTTCTTGAAGTGCAGGAGTCATGGCTGGTTGAGGAGTGTTGTTTTCAACAATCATTTCAATGGCCTCTTCATTCTTTTGAGTGAGCATTTTAGCAAGACCCTGCCCCTTGATTAACTTGGTGGGATTTATCTCTAAATCATACTCCTGGATCTTGTATACCCATGTGCCCCTTATTCCTAAGCAATCCTATTGAGACAGGATGTCTTTCACTGCAGCATGGGGGACATATCCAATGACCTTTGAATATCCAGTATAAGTTCCGAAATGCTTTAAAGATTTTACTAAGGCATAAGCTTGCTTTTCCATGATTGTGTACTTTAGCTCGGAATTTTGCAAGGCTCTACTCATGAAGGCAATTGGTTGCTCGAACCCTTCGAAGTTCTTCTGGAGCAACACACCGGCAATTGTCACCTACCCAAATTTCTGAGCATTATTATTTAGATGCAAAAATACTTTATGTTAAATTTAATTACAAGTTTTGTAATTATGATCAGTTTTGATCATGGATGAATGTAATTACTGAATATTATTATTTAAATAAATTAATTAGGAGACAAACACCCAAGAGGACTGTTGAATGAGTGTTCATTGACCCACTAGGACGAATGGAAGTTGTTGGAAGGTATGGGACACATGGCAACAGTTGCATCACACCACTAACTGTTGGTTATGGGGCAGGCAGCTCTTGATCAATATATCTGCAGAATATTTTTCTCTTGTGAATCAGGTGATTTCAAGAGAGATTCGAATAAGGGAGGTTAGTGGTGATTGAAAACTGAGTTTTGCATATTATTGAGGAGAAACAGAGTTGTAGGAGCAAGTCTTTTGGACTGCTACCTATTGAAGATTTAGAAGATTACTACTACAACAAGAAGAAGTCCTAATTCCTGAAGTTTCTTCCTCCTGGTGGTTAAGTGAACAGGATCGAGGGTCCTAAGACAGTAATTGACTGTTTTCAGGAATTTGGTTGGGTGGAACAGTCTTCTTGGGCTGTTTGTTGCCCTACAGAATTTCTCAGGTTCTTAAAGATTTCCTAACTTATTTCAGTAAATAATTTTGTTCTGTTATCTAGCATTTTTCTGTTTATTTGCTTCCGAAAAGGAGCTAATTCTAGAAATGTTTAAGTCTGAATGTTTAAGTTTAAAGTTAAATTGATAAACCAATATCCCCATTTTTCCACATGTTGTTTGGGAGCATCGTACTCTAGTAGAGATATGCAAATTAAAATAGATTAGAAGATAGGCGAAATTTGCCATTGAATTCGATAGATAGATAGTAATCATATATGTATCAGTTTTTCTATTCCTAAGTTAAATAATTGTAGAAGGTCCTGTATAATAGTTAGTATATATAATGTTTTCTTCAGTTATATGACAAACAATCAATATATAATTCCTGTACAATCAGCTTGTAATACATTTAAACATTATTATGTATATAGGAAGTAGATAAAATTACATTCTGTATGATATTTTAAGACTGCTGAAATTGAATAGAAATTACATTCATTTCATCAAGTTGGAAACAATAGTTGTTCACACAGATTTCATACTTCATACATTTTACTCACCCCCTGTTTCATTGTATTTATTTCATACATATAATGTTGATATTGAATTCATTTTTAAACATTACTACGTTTATAAGAAATGAATTGTTGGATAGAATCTGAAATTGATAGTTTTACATTTGCTACACTGTACATACACATTGATTTCTATTTTTATCATAAGCATTATGGTGATTATCATTTTTGGATCTGCAAACTATAAGTGCGTTTTGTTTAGCTTCATTTCAAAAACCTAGTTAAGTCCAGTCTTCCTCTATCATCGTATTTCAGTAGAAAACATTACATTTAACACAAACTGTGAATCGAACCCTATTCGACATTTTATGTCTTGTCTAAATTTTATTTTCCAAACAGAAGTACGAATTAGGGTTTGGGCCTATTCTTTTCTTTGCAAACGAAGGTAAAACTCTTTTCGACTTGGTTTTTATTATCAACATTACCAAACAAGAAATTACGACATCAATTTACAGTATCCAGACAAACAACCCAGACATCTATACAAATGTTTTAGCATATATTGTATTACCAAAAGGAATATTATCTTTACACAGAGATCGAGCCCTCGGCTCTTTTTCCTACTGTCACAAAAGAACACGAAAACAAGTCATTTCTCACAGATCTTAAACTATTACAAAGGGACAACTTCAAAACGAAGCCGACAACAAGCATTTTAAATATGTTTGCAAATAAAAATCTCCAGGGATTGTTCCCAAAAGAAAATCGATAGTAATAGAGTTCAAACTCTTTGCACCAACAACTATAACTCCTGTCGACACACCCATATTTCAAGTTTAATAAACCAAGTATCTGGTAAGCAAACGAGAGTCACAACTATAGATTACAATCTTGCTTCAAAGTTCTTTAACCATCATCAACGACAGAGCTTCGACAGGTCTTCGCAGATCGTTTTTCATCTCGTGGAACTTTGCATTCAAAGACGAGGAGCACTACGAGGGTATGGAAGACCCGAAGCTTACCAGTGTAAGAAATTGAGTTTCCCCTTTGGTTAAACCATCGACAAACCTTCTTAAAAACCCTGCCCCAAACATTGATAGCTCGAAGTCAGTTACTTATTATATTAAAAATAAAATCCGAAAAGTAGTTAAAAGAAACATTCTTCTACAGAAGATTGCTTACCTTCTTCACAGTGGCCGAGTCTTGGCATTTACCAGTTAGACGAAGAGTTATCGTTTTACTCTTGACGAGAGAACTCTGTCACATTGTAGGAAGGCATATCTCTCTTATCACATAAACAAATAACTTGGAAACCCTAACTCTTAACACTTTGAACCAGGAAGTCTAAATCCCAGCTAAGACGCCATTGCAGAGGTTTGAGACCTGCAACTCCACCTGGTTCACCAGTCTTGAGGTCGCAACCCTTCACTCAAACTTCTACAAAAAATTCGGCAGCCTGTCGGCCACCCCACACCGAAAAAATAGCACTTTGAAACAACTTTTCCAGTTCAAAAACCAAACATACGATCAATTTTAGGGTTATCATCCAACGACCCATCTCCATCACCATTGACGGTTACCATCTTGCCAGCGATCTTAGCATTGAAATAAATGACGTCAACATTTAATGCCCGACCTACACTACAGGACGACATTGCCACTATGGCAAACACCTTAGTCAGTAATAACTAGTGCAAGGGCACAATATTCTTTCACAATAGCAAGCAAGGAGAAAATTTCATCTACGTAGAATGTGGGAAATCCAACTCAGCAGGGATATGGCGCCAACTTGTTAACGAAAGATCAATGCATGATCTCTATTACAGCTCGAGACAAATGACAACTTAATTGATTCAACGACCTGTCCCTTATAGAATTTAATGCCCGTTCCCCAATACCAATAAACATTGCCACATGGCTTACGAAGCAAGCAGACAACGATCAATTCGAAGGTATTTCGACATTTCACAGCAATGAACCCGAGTGACATTACAATAACCTTGTTTTACATGGAACATTGGACAAACCAAGTTAGCCATGTATTGTACCAGTTATTTAATATAGGATCGAGTCTTGATCTCCACGTCAAGCTTGAGGGATGCACCATTTAATGAACCAGCAACCTGTCAACAATCAAATTAATTGCATGCCAGTTGGTACAATTCATCGATATGATAAACACCTTATGAAATACTTTGAATTATTATTTGCATTGTGTGTACTTCGTTCTTTAGAATATAAGTTTCATTGATTTATATTGCTGATTTTTATATAGTCTTACAATATATAATCACGATGCATCTAATAGATAATGTTTTATCAATAGATCGATATTATATAGTCAAGTTTGGTTTGCGCCATAATATGTTATGGTTTGTTTTATTTATGTTTATATTTTTATATATAAGTTAATTGTTGCTATTTCAAGGGTTATTCTATGTCTAAATAGTGTAAAAAGAATTATATTGTTTCCTAAGAAGAAAAATAATTAAATAGTAATAGTGATAGATAGGTACTAAGAGATACCGAAAAGTATACGAAGATACATCACTTTGGTACTACCTTGATTGACGTCAATAAGACAAATATCATTATGACAAAAATGATGACAGAACCAACAAGTATAATGACAACTACGGTAACGATGCTGCTATTTAAATGCGTACTCAAACAAGCTAACTTGAGTTGATTTCACTCAAATACAAGACGAACTTGGAAATCAAAAGTGCAAGTATGTGAATCGTACCTGTGTACTTGTAAAATTTGCAGTAGTCTCTATTTATTCTATTTTTAATTCAAAACGACGAAATTGGGTTCACACGAACTGTAATCTATTGCAATCATGAAACTCCTTACCTGTTGTCTGCACATAGAACAGGTCTAATGCTTTAGCGTTACAGCTAAGTAAGCTTCGGGGTCCCTCATAGGACTCCCTTAGGCAGCAAAGAAGCAAACTGTCAGTATCATCTCAGAGAAAAAGTATCATATCATATTTCTAACCTAGCACTTCATTATTACATCAATCATACTTCTCACTGCATTTAAAACTGTCGCATCAAAAGTCTGATCTAATCATGCATTTAATTATCTTAATGTTAGTTGTTACGAATGTAATTAAGTTGTCACTGTCGCATTAGTTATATCAGAAATTTAATTGTGATTAGTACAAATAGCTGTTTAGTTAACATTGTTACTTTCGGTAATTATTATTTTCCGCAATTATAAATTATCATGAATTAAGCTATTATTGTCGTGATTAAAAATTTTAAATTTTTATGAAATTTTGGGATGTTACAGCAATGGTGTCTTCTGAGGAAAAATAAAAGATCATGAAATCCGAGCTGACTAAGACAGGTGACCTAGTGATGGCATCTTTTATGGTGTCAAAAGCACTTCTTCCTTCACTTGTCCATATAAACTTAGCATTCTTTTTTAGAAGAGCCTGCATAGGTTTCATGAGTTCAACTAGGTTATGAATGAATCTCCTTATGAAGTTAATATGACCATTAAATGATTGGAGACCCTTAACATTTCTTGGAAGAGGATAATTTTGTATAGCCTCTATTCTTTCAAGGTCAATTTTGACCTCGTCTTTGTTAATGATGTGACCCAAAAGATTTCCTTCTTCAATGCCTAATACTGACTTAGTTGGATTCAAGGAAATGCCATATTTCCTACATCACTCAAATGCCTACCTGAGATGACCAATATGGCTGGATCTATCTTTCAAAAATACAGTGAGATCATCTTGGTAGATCTCAATGATTTTTCCAATCAACTCCTTGAAGGCATAATCCATGGCCCTTTGGAAGGTAGCTCCAGCATTCAAAAGACCAAAAGGCATTCTCAGATATTCAGATGTGCCCCAAGGCGTTGTAAAAGTGGTTTTGTGTCTATCCTCTTCTTGAATGACTACCTGATTATAACCTGAAAAACCATCTAGAATTGACATCATGCTTGATCCAGTGACCCGTTGGAGGAGGGTCTCCATGTTGGGGAGGGGGTAATTGTCCTTTTGACATGCTATGTTTAGATTTCTGAAATCTATACATATCCTTAAACTCTCGTTCTTTTTTCTAACTACTACTAAGTTAGAGCACCATGTTGAATGTCTTGTAGGAGCTATTATTCCTGCTGCTAACATCTTTTCTAGCTCGTTCTTTACAACAGCGCCAAAGATGTTGTCCGTCGAGATGCACACCAGCAGCAGAAATCTTTCGAAAGTTGTCTCCTCACTACAAGTGGGAGAGGTGTGGCCTTGGGGGTAAGCAATGAGCCAGATACTGTCACCTGAATCCCAGCTCCTCCGTTTAGACAAACTCCTAATGAAGCCAAGGGGGGTAGTCCTTACAAAGAGTTGTCTATGGCTCTATGTTTTTAAATGTTATAAGGTGTTGCGGATGCGGATGGGAGGGGGAACATCATCTACTTGAGTGTCTAGCATTTTCAAAAGCTTCTCTTTCTGACCAGGAATCTTACATAGCTACAATACGGGTGTTAACACCCAAAAAGTGCTCACTAGCTCATTCCCTTATTCACATGACCTATTTGTCCACTTTTTCCACCATTTGAGCCTCTAAAACCTTCAAAAGGTCACCAAAAAGACCATAATACACCTTTCCCCCCTCAAAATATGTATTTTTCCTCCAAAAACACAAAAAACCCTCAAAAAGGGTCCAAAATTCCCAAAAAACAATTAAAAGGGAATAATATTAAAAAAATATTCGAAAAAGGAAAAAGAGGGAAAAAGAGACCTAAACCATGTTGGTCAATACCATTGGTTTCCTTAAACCATAATGGTATTCCCCATAACCAAAAACTATAAAAAGGTGATAGGGGCTCCTCATTATTCATCCACATTCATCCTATCCTTATGCTGCCAAATTCACTCCTGAGAACCCTAGCCTCACTTTTGAGTTTGAAGATCCCCATTAGAGCATTGGAGAAGAAGAAACCATTGGACCATTGGAGCATCTCAACCTTGGAGCTGCTCAAACTCACCATCCTCACCACTTGAGGTACTATAAAAGATCAAATTTTTTATTTCTTGTTTCTCTCATAGATCTCATTGTTTATTGTTCTTAAATCTAGTTTTTATTTCTTTGCAAATGTTAGATCAGATTTACTGTTATTTCCATTAGTTTTTACTTTTACATTGAGACTGCTACTACAAGTTAGCAGGTGCTCTTTAGCACATGCTTGGTTGAAAAACCAAGCAACGGTTTTTGGCGACTCCGTTGGTTTTCAAACTTTAAATATTTGATTTAGATCTATATTTTAGTCTCTTTTTCCATTTAAAACTGTAGATCTACCATACTAGTCAGCTTCTTGATAGCTGCCCTAGCCATTGGCCATTTATGCAGCCCAAAACAACCCAAAATTTCAATTTTTGGGTTTGTTTTTCGGCGACTGTTTTCCGTCCGTACAGTCGCGCTGTGCATCATGCCCTCGTGCCTGTTTCTGCGCGGCCCATCGCGGCTATTTGGCTTTTTCCCGCGCGGTCCCTCGCGGTTGTTCGACTTTTTCCCACGCGGTCCATCGCGGCTGTTCGGCCTTTTTTCGCGCTGCACATCGCGACTTTTTTCCACATCGCTGCGATTCACATCGCAGCTTTTGCCCATATCGCCACGATTCACATCGCGGCTTTTCGCCTCACAGTCGCGATATTGCCTGTTTCGTTCGGCCCATTTTTTTCCGAGTTTTTGCCCATCCAGCCCATTTTTTCCAGCCTTATTTTCTGCAATTTTTTGACAGCATAGTGTTTTATTATCGCAGCATTATAAATTTATATTATGTTATTTGCTTTACTAATCTTTTTGAAAATTTTCAGTTAAGTGAAAGAAAGATTTGTTAAGTATTTTTTAGGTTGTAAGTTTCATACTTTGCAAAGTTAGAATCATATTTCTGAATTGCTCAATATTTTTCCCAAGAAAGGCTTTAAAAATCCACTTATTTCTGCATATGTTATTTGCTTTACCTTAATTTTTTTTTGAAAAATCCATATTTTTTGAAAAAAGCATTTACATTTGAAAGCGTCTTTCATTTTTTGCAAATTGAAATCATTATTTTAGTTTGTGATTAAATTGCCCATGAGAGGAAAATTGTTTTGGTATACAACCACACCAACACACAATCTGTCACAATAATTTCAAGTGAGCCTTAAAATTCTCTTAACTCAACCAACATTCTAACCCCATTTGGGGAACACAAAAAGAATATTGTAGTTAGGTAGGACTGAGGGGATAAGTATCCAAATAACACCCCTCACTCACTTACATGTTGAGACATAGTGGTTGACATTTAGGGTACCAAAATCCCTTATTCTTTGTTGACATGGTTTAAAACCAATTTGTCGGGAAGGTCTCTCCCTCAGGAGGGTTGAAGTAGCCAGACTGGTTCTGGAGGCCTAAGTGGAATACCGCAATCCATTCAGTCACCGAAGGATACCTACTTGTTGGTCTCGTTGTACCACCCTTGTGGGAGTACAATGGTGATAGAACAAGAGCTGCAGATTCACCCAACCGAATGTGTCATGAACGGGGTATCTTAGTGGCCCATTTTCTAGGATTGACTACCCGGTATCCCTCCCAGTAGGGGGATATCTAGCCTTTGATTCTACAATTTATATTTTCTGACTTGGATTTCATCGCCTTGAAGAGGATATATCTTATTGAGTCATAATACTTTTTAGTTAGGTGTTTGCATGCTCCATTACCTCCCTTTGGTCAGTAAGTACACATTTTTCTATTTTTAGGAGTTGTTTGCATGTTGGTTTTCTGACCACATTTTTTTATTACTCCACTTACTATAGCACAACTGTTATAGTAAGTGTTTTGAGTTTGGTTGTTGGCCTGAGTGCCATTTTTTTTTGCGCTCCCCTTCTACACACACAGTTGCATTAGGGTTTTTGAGCTTTTCACTCACCACCACACATTACAGTTACCAACCAACTGTCACCATTGAAACCCCGAGACATTCTTGGCGCGTTAGGGGTGAATCCTTGGAGTACGGTCCACTTGACACCACTCATCATAGACGAAGAGCATTGTCCCTTGACTCCACACGCCATCGGCATAGAGCCTTGTCATCCGATTTTGACGCACCTCATTTCACATCTGACTCTGAGGAAGAATTCGAACATTCTACATACACAACACCCACTAGCCCCATGGCTGGTTCACATTTTGACTCCTTCTTCATAGGAACTGTTGGTGGAACATCCACCACCCCCGCCACCACAATGGCCACTGTTACAACAACTCCCTTAGGTATGCCTAACATCGGACCCTTGCCCAATACAGGACCCACACCTAACCTAGGCATGCCCACAATAGGAACTGTACCTAGTATCCCTGCTACCACTCAGATCCCAACACCTATTGGACATCTTCCCAACCCATCTGTAACCCAAGTTGCACTTGGTGGTGCAGGCCCCTCCCACACTCCTATGGGTGGAGGGCACATACCTCCCATGACTAATATCCCCCTAGGGGGCAGTGGCCCAATACATAATGCTACCACTAGCACTTATGCCCCCATGACAATGTCATACCCTTCCGCCAGTTTGCCATTTATGGCTAGCCTTAACCTACCAGACTTGGCAAGGCTAACAAATGATCCCATTAGACATGACCCTACTTGGCCCCCCATTCCCACAAAGCTCCCGTCAGACATCCCAAGGTTTGAAAGGAAGGCTGGGGAAGACCCCCAAAACCATATCATGTTGTTTCACCTATGGTGTTCCTCAAACTCCATAGTCGATGATTCTATTCGACTCCGACTTCTACAAAGAACTTCCATTGGCTCGGCAGTCAAATGGTATATTGAGAAGCCACATGGGACACACCCCACGTTTACATCCCTCGCCTCAACTTTCCTACAGTTCTTTCAACTACTCGTATGCTATG
This sequence comes from Larix kaempferi, assembly GCA_027924585.1. Classification (NCBI taxonomy): domain Eukaryota; kingdom Viridiplantae; phylum Streptophyta; class Pinopsida; order Pinales; family Pinaceae; genus Larix; species Larix kaempferi. The sequence goes on along the minus strand of BSBM01000235.1, from coordinate 5,707,088 downwards.
ATGCAGGATTAGAAATCCTATTGTCTTGAAGACAGAATACGACCACCCATATCACAGATCATATCCATGAGTGGCGTCAACGCCGTAGTCTCTGCAAGAACAAACTAGACGACCGTATCTTCTTGGATTGGTTCCTGAAATCACTCCTTCCTCTCATAGCCAAGGATGTAGCTTCTAAATGACCCCAGTCGGAAGAAGAAGTCATTTTAAAAGCCCAGCAATTTGATTTGATCTACGCCCAGTGTGGCTACTTGTATACCATTTTACCTGATGCTCCCCACGGTTATTCCTCCTGGAATGACACGCTGGGGGAATCCCATGCCACCGACGACATCATTGGACAAGTTGCGTCCCACAACCAACCCTTTTCGATTATGTGCAATAATACCGGCCCCGATCTTTCGTGGGCCACATCTCACTCTGGAGCTACAACTTTGTATGCTCCCATGGCCCACCCCCACCACACTCATGGACCCTCATGCCCACCACAGTGTTATGGTTACGCATCTTCAGCATATCCACCTCTGGTTACACCCCCTACATATTACCATCAGTAGGCCACACATGCTCCTGTTCACTCACAAGCCCCAATGGCTTATTACCCACCACAGGCAGTGCTTGCTGCACCACAACCTCCAGTCACTCAGACTTATCCTCCAAACAACAACAACGCTACCCCCTCCAACCAAAACCCTGATCGACCACCAAAATAGGGTAAGAACCCCAATTTACGAACAAACCACCCATGTTCCATATGCAGAGTATATGGCCATTACACACACACTTGCCCCCATTTTGAGCGAGCGCGCCAACTGTGGACTGATGACGCCCAACGCCAAGGGTACTCGGCACAACCAACGCCACCTCCTCAACCCCAACCCATGGTGCTGCAGAATCCTTTGCCCACACAAGGAGTGATGAACACTCATCCATTGGATCCTCCTCAAGGAACCACAGCACCACAACAACAAATCACATATGCTGCACACACAAACCAACCGATGGATTCAGGTACTCATCATCTCCTTATGATGTCATTGGATGACATGAATCTTCAAACGCGTCGAAACCAACACGCCCCCGCTGCACATGAAAATGTTCTCCCTATGATTAAACAACCAGTTCAGAATGCACCTACGTCATTCGTCTCCACAGCTGGACCCGAGATATACTTGGATACACCCATGACTTCCACATTCCAATCCATTCCACCCCCTATGCGGAGAGCCAAAATATCTTATTTGTGCACCATCTCGCACAATAGGCACACACCTAACCAACAACCCCCTTTACTGCCGCAACCACCCTCAGTGCCCAGTCATGTGGGAGCCACACCAATCCACACTATCCCATTCTTATTTCCTCCTTCAGGAGTCATCAACACACCAGTAATGGCTACACTCAATCTTCCAGGGTTAACGTTAGGAATACCTACCTGCCCTAACCCCTCCCCTGACACGGAATGTCATTTTACAACTAGTACAACCCATCAATACTTCTAACCGTCCACCCCGTGGTGTAGCAAACATCCAAAACCGACCACCCCCAACAGGGGCCACTGCATCAACATCTAGTAATGCTCCCCCTAAACTCGGCTACAATGGGGACAGAGGCCCACAAACCTACACCACTGGACCCACAACACGCACCACGCCACCAACTCCCAAGTTTGCGAAGAATCCCCTAACAATCCGTGCTCCCCCCAAGTGCTCTTTGTGCGACGATATAGGCCATGCTACCCATCAATGTCCACAATTACCTACACTTTAAGAACACATGCAAATTTTGGATGATGACACTAACATACCAGTTGTCAAACTTGAACTGCCCCCTCAGCCTCGCGATAAATTGTTGCGTACCAATCACCCTTGTGCGATATGTGGCATTTATGGCCATTACTCACATCACTGCCATGATCTACCAGATTATAGAGCAGGTCTATACGAATTGAATAATGCCGACCTAGAGATATTCCCTCTTCTCATTTAGGAAATATATCCCCCAAAATATTCCTCCCCGGAAGAGATTAACACAATTTACATGATTTCCACTAGAGACCCCTCTGTCCAGTCGGCCCCTTCCATTGATCCCTCCAACCCACATGTTCAACCTTTTCAAATCGATGAGGAAACCACATGTCCACAACATGGGGGCAGGCCCAAAACCTTGCCTACTCATCATCATCATGATTCTCGTCGAAGATAATGGGGGAATCCCCCATCATCATATCATCACTTCAGTATGCCACCACGGCCCACAGCCTCATGGTATACCCCCCCGCCAGCAGTTGCTCAATGCCCTATTGATCCCTCTTTGAGACAACATCTGCACCACATTGACACCTCTGAGTTAGGGGGCATAATAGATTACCTCGAACCTGGGATAGGGGGCATGCTCAATCATTTTGAACCTTCCCCATCACATCTGTCTCAGTATTTCAATGACCCCATTGTTCAAACCAACACATATGTGATCCACAATCACAAACCCCATGCACATAGCATGGGGGCAGGTCATTAACCCTCCTCACTTTTTCACATGCGTGATCTCAACAATTTTTGAGGTCACATATCACTTGTATATTTGATTTGATTTGATACACCTAGTATTCTTCCCCCGTGGGTCATCATTTCTCCCCACCACTGCATCCTTGGCTTGGTGGGCTCACCTTTATTTGTAGCCATTTTTTAACCTAGTTATTTCCTTTGACCATTCCGGAGTCCTTATGACCTTCGTTTTTCGCACCATTTGCACCGCCGGATTCATATTTTCGTGCCCGTGATGATGCTTGAGACCATTTCTTGCTCTCACCAACAACTTTCGGGCATTTTTTCCATGCCCCACGCCATCTCGATTTGCGTGCCACATCGGCCATTGTCCGTTTTTGACGTTCTTTATATTGCCGGATTCAGTTTTTCGCGCTCATGATGATGCTTGAGATCATTTCTCGCTCTCACCATCAGATTTTTCGGACATTTTTTCACACACTCGTTGCCTTGGTTTGCGTGTCACATCGACCGTTGTCCGTTTTTGACATTCTTTATATCGCCGGATTCAGTTTTTCGCGCTCGTGATGATTCTTGAGATCATTTCTCGCACTCACCCCCATAATTTTTGGGCATTCTTTCAAAATGCCCCTGATTGCCTTGGTTTGCGTGCCACATCGGTCGCTACCCTTTTTTTTCAACATCTCTCACATTGCCGGATTCAGTTTTTCATGCTCGGGACGATGCTAGAGATCATTCCTCGCTCTCACCAATACCTTTTTGTTCGGTATAATTTTATCCCTTTTTTCGGGCCGAGCAATTCGTTTACGAAAAAGGCACTTATGGAGTCTCTGTTAAGCTCTTTTCTGACTCCTAAATCAATGAAAAGATCGCCTAGCAATCTTGCTTCCTTTCATGCTCGCTAAAAGTATTTGAAAGGGCGTCTACCTAGTATAAGTTTACCCCTTTTCCGGACCTTGTAGACTAATTACGAAAAAGGAATACTCTAGTCACATCGGCTAGAAGAGTTCTCCATTTGCATCATTTTATGCTTTTTCGGGCCTTGGAGACCAACATACGAAAAAGAACACCAGTGGAGTCTACTTATCGCTTTCAAACTCTCTAAAATTGAAAGCAACCACGAGCAATTACCGTTTTGGGCTCGTACAAATCCACATGACGGTACTCCTCCACCAATTCAAAGTCTTCTTATCGTTTTTAGACTCCTTAAAAATGAAAGCACTCATGAGCATGAACAGTCCTGGGCTCGCATAAATCCACAGGACAGTACCATTTCATAGCACACTTTTATCCCTTCTTGGAGCTCATTAAAACTACGAAGAAGGACCCAACGGTGCTTTTTGGCGCCACAACAGATCATGTCTACTCATATGGCAACTTCCCCATTATGGTCGCCTTCGTTCAGAGTATTCTGCAATGTCACCCTAAGAGTCTCCCAATAGCATCCATCAGCTTGTCCCCCCAAAGTCACTCTAGTCTGCAATACATACCCATGATCCCTTAAGCTATGATCCCCACACTTAAAAGTCAGTTCCCTATGCTGCCAGGTCAACCATGTCATCATGCTCTGAACAAGGGAAGTTTGAGTCCACCCACTCTATGACCCCAGTTATTCCCCATCCCCACAGCATGTCAGTCCTACCATCAGTACTATCACACTTCAGTTGTACACCTCGCGCTCCTATCAAAGAAACATCATTGCCTTGGTAGTTGTCGGTCTCCCTCTGTCGACGCCAACCAATACTATTCCAGAGGATAGACCCAGAGGTCCCCGTGCCTTGGACTCATCACCATTAGTGATGAGTGCCTACGGATCATTTTGAAAGGAGTTCTCAGTGCCTCTCCAAATGATTGTTTCTCACATGCTCGACGTCAACACCTTGATCGCATTGTTGAGACTTGTACAGGGTATTGATCCTTTTAGTTATTTGTTGAAGACCTCGGATATCACCTGACTCTACCACATTTATGAGTCCAATTGAGGAAACAACCAGTTACATATTCCTATAGATATCTGGGCTGCGCTTGTCGATAGTTTTCAGATGTACCCCAGTTTTATACTCCCTTGAGTATATAGTTACATATACTCCTCAGAAGTTGACTCATTTACTGACTCTACCACATTTGAGAGTCGAATTGACTCCCTACAGATGTTGGACACCTTCAGCTCCAGCAGTTCATCAACCCTTCTGAGATCTGATTCAGAATGGTTGTTGCTCTTTTCCAGTGTATCAGTTATTGAGATCAGTCATGGTATGACCATAAGTACATCCTAGCATTATGTCCCCTCTGGACCATTATGATGTACCAACAGATTTTTATGTATTATTCAGGTCCCCCTTCTTGGGCCTAAATATTATGTATATGTCTTGATATGAGCATGGGTATGCCCGCCTCGTCCATTATCAGAGATTATTCCTCATTCATTTTGAGGCCATGCATTTTTTTAGTTTTTGCAGCTTCCAAGGGACTGTTGTTCCAGTCTCCAATCGGTCTCTTCTCTTCTCCAAGCCCTAGGAAAAAGACAAAAGAACTATTATGTCTATCGGCCATACGATGAGCTCCTGCCCTCACACATCAGGGGACAATCTGTTAACACCCAAAAAGTGCTCACTATCTCATTCCCTTATTCACATGACCCATTTGTCCATTTTTTCCACCATTTGATCCTCTAAAACCTTCAAAAGGTCACCAAAAAGACCATAATACACATTTCTCCCCTCAAAATATGTATTTTTCCTCAAAAAACAAAAAAACCCTAAAAAAGGGTAAAAAATTCCCAAAAAACAATTAAAAGAGAATAATATTAAAAAAATATTCAAAAAAGGAAAAAGAGGGAAAAAGAGACCTAAACCATGTTGGTCAATACCATTGGTTTCCTTAAACAATAATGGTATTCTCCATCACCAAAAACTATAAAAAGGTGATAGGGGCTCCTCATTATTCATCCACATTCATCCTATTCTTATGCTGCCAAATTCACTCCTAAGAGCCCTAGCCTCACTTTTGGGTTTGAAGATCCCCATTAGAGCAATGGAGAAAAAGAGACCATTGGACCATTGGAGCATCTCAACCTTGGAGCTGCTCAAACTCACCATCCTCACCACTTGAGGTAGTACAAAAGATCAAATTTTTTATTTCTTATTTCTCTCATAGATCTCATTGTTTATTGTTCTTAAATCTAGTTTTTATTTTTTTGTACATGTTAGATCAGATTTACTGTTATTTCCATTAGTTTTTACTTTTACATTGAGACCGCTGCTACAAGTTAGCAGGTGCTCTTTAGCACATGCTTGGTTGAAAAACCAAGCAACAACGGGGATTGGAACTTTAGAGTTGGCCAACCAACTACCTAAATCAAAACTTAAAGCAACAGTTTCCTTTTCATCATTAGATTCTTGAGTTGTGTTAGGAATTGTTACCTTAGGAGCCGTTTGAGTGGATGGTCCTTCCTTCGGTCTTCTTTAATAAGCTATACCTTTGAAGTTTTGACTGTTGTTGACATTAGATGGCATCTCACCATAATATTGAGTCAAGTTATCAACCCTTTGATGACCTTGGTTGGCTTGAGTCCAACTATCCCTAGGATTGCCATAGATGCCCCCTACATGGTTGATGAATTCAGGTTCACTTGTAGACGTGCTAGGACCACAACCCTCGGGATAACCATGCTCCTGAACATAGCATGCATAATGACAGCTAGATTCCTCATGGAAATCTCTGCATGCCCTACAAAATGGTTTGTATGATTCAACCATGTTAGCAGCCTCTAATTGATGAGGATGCCTCTGTACATGGTTGGGAATTTTCTCTGCCATGTTGGTTTTGCAGGAAATGTTCTAGGAGGTGGTGGGGGTTGAGTCCTTTCAACAGTAATGACCCGATTCTGAACCTCCTTTATCTGTGCCAAGCATTTCCTCTCCATGTCTTGCATTTTCTCAGTTATATCCATAAGCTTCTTTTCATAGGAATTGTTTGAAGGCTCTTTTTCTTTAGGCTCAACAGTTTTAAGAGGAGTTGATGATCTAGAGTAACCTTGGATGTTTGACTCTCCTGAAGACTACATGTTTCTGTCAATTTTGATAGCCAATTCCTGAGCTTGAAGCAATGTGGTGGGTTCTTTGTCTCTTATTTGATACTGTATCTTGCCACTTAATGCTTCTATGTAATAATCCAATGTGGAAGCTGCAAGAGGTGTATAAGTAGCAGGGATGGAATTAGACAACTCCGTTGTTATAGGTTAAACTTGCACCTCTCCGTCCGTGATCACCTTGAGCTGCTGATCACACAAAAGGACAACTTGGATGGAGGAGCATGTTGACCTTAGATGATACTTTGAACTCACTCCATTTCCTGACATTACTGGAAAAACCCAAAAAATATATCATTTTGAGATATGAGCACTACTCTACTCAAAGAGACTAGCGCCCATACGCTACTCCAGTGTATAATAGTAGCGCCCATACCCTAATATACGCTACTCCTTCTCAGCATAGTAGCGCTCACCATTTAAAATCGAATGAGCGCTAGTTGATAAGCACTAAAGTAGCGCCCTATACGCTACTTCACTGAACAAGAGTCGCGTACATCTTAAAAGATGATTAAAAAATAAATTAATTTCTCGAGGAGGATTAGTTGCTGGTAGTTTCCTAACTCCCCCAACTTCCTCCATAACTATACATCGACCTGAACTACTTCTCTAATCTTATAAATACAAAGAAGATTAAAAGAGAAGGGTTAGAACCTAGATAGTGAGATGAATTAATGGAGAAACTTTGAGACATAGAGAGAAGCTTGCATTGAAGGAGTTGATGCTGAAGATATCCAAGCCAGAGAAGAGCCAGAGCCTAGAATCAAGTTGCAGGAGCCTATTTCCTGATCAGGTATACTTGTACATCATTCTACTTTTGACAAATAAAGGTTGAAGTGTCTTTCTTGTTCCAATTTAAATGTGTTCTGAAATGACATCTTAATTTGGATATGTTTTGGTCAATGCTGAATGTTAAACATTGTTTTGTTTCTTTCAAGCTTTATACGTTGTCCAAAACTCTTTGAGAAAGGTATTGTTATTGCAGGTTTACTGGAAGGAAGGTGGATTTGGAGGTTGAACACAAGATCAAGTAAAATCTGGGATCAAACTTCGATTGAAAGGTGTGTTTCCAAAATCCATAACTTATTTCTTTTCATAAATACGCTTGTAATATCATCAATGCACTTACCTGTCACCCCAACCAAGTTGATAGCATTAGTTTCCTTGCTATAGGGTAGATTTTCCCGCCAACAGACTGGCGACTCCGCTGGGGAAAGTTGAGTTTTTGGCTTTAGGAAACCTTGTTCTTGTTTGTCTTCTTAGAATTGTTTTGACTTCTTTGAAGTTTTTAGAAACCCTGTAGGTATCCCCTGACTGTTTCTTGCTGCTTTCATCAGTCTTTTGGTTTATTTCAAAGTCAGTTTTTTAAGCTTTTGAGATATGAGCGCTACCCTAGTTTATATACAGTAGCGCCCATATGCTACTGTGCCATACATACAGTAGCGCCCATCTCTGTAAGGGCGCGAGTTTCCCTACTGCACAGTAGGGTACACTTTCTGAAGCATTCTTTTTTGGTTTGCTTGAGTTTTTAGCCTTTTGGTGGCTTGCTTACTTTGCTGTGGGATCTCTTTGACTGTTGTATGAGGTTTTTAACTTTTGTTTAAGTCATAGAACCTTTTCTTGAAGTTTTTTCCATCTTTTGAATCGCTTGTTGACCTTTGGAACATTTGGACTGTTTGTGACTTTTTTGGAAGACTAGGTTGTGTTTTGTGTTGAGCACTTCCACTTTTTTAGACCCTGACTGCATGTTGCTAGTTTACAAACCTGCATACTCCTATATCCGCTGTTTGTGGTGACTTTTGTCTGCTCTTTACTCAGCCTATCCTTTGTTTTAGGGTTTGGTCCGTTTTAGAGCTTCTAGGGTGTCTTCCGATTTGGTTCATTTCTATTCTTCCTGGACTTATTGTCTTTTTATGGTTGCAAGTGCTTTTAAATAGCTGTAGGCTAGTTCATTTCTTAGTTTCTTTGTGTTAGTACGGCAGCTTGCTTGTCTACTTTTGCTTGGCATAGTGGTCTTGCTAGGGCTAGATACTTTAGGTCAGTCCTTTTGTGTCTTTCTCCTTTGTTTTCTCCCACTTTGTTTCCAAGTTTAGAGGTTTTTTCTTTGCAAAAAACCAGTAGATCAAGTCTTTTTCAAGCTAGGGTCTTGATAGCTATAAACCTAAGAACTTTTTAGCCATACTTACACACATTGCACATAAGTTCTTTTTCGCTTGCCATTTTTATAAGTTCTTTTTCGTTTATAGAAAAAACAAAAAAATTTGGTAGTTTAAGTTTAATAAGACTTATTTTTGTTGTTACAAGATAGCATAGGATATTTTGGACAATTTCAAAAAAGAAAACAAATTTTTTTTTAAGTAGATTTACTCAGATTTTCAGTTTTGGAAAGAAGTAAATGAAAAAATGAAAAGAGCTTTGTTGTAGAAAGTTTTTATTGCAATTTTGTTTCCTTGTTGCAACCACGCCACACAAAAGCACTACCCTTTTTGAGTAATAACAACCCTAAAAATATTTTAATAAAATAAACTAGAAACATTTTTTCTTTTTAGGGATACACTACACCAACTAGTTTTGGTTAGGATCTTGAGTTTAAATCACCTTAAACCACTCAAGATCACACATTACGCAAAAATCGTAGTAAGACTATCACAGGTAAACCCACCTCACTCAAAACTTGCCTGGGATCTATGCAGTAGGTCATTGCAAGATCAGATTGTTGGGAATACCCCTCCTACTTTCTGTTCGAGCATACGCCAGGATCGGATTGCGTATTGGGGACTCTTTCGAGTTTCGGGCTTAGCTACCCTGCCCACGCTTTCTGATTCGACCGGTGACTGTTCCCCCAGGAGTTTTCGGTGTTGTGGTATCCTTAGTATCTGACTCTAGGTTCATACACAAGTGACAGCAGAGGGCATATCTGCTGTACCTAAGACAGACGTGGGAGGAAATCCATTGCAGGTCTTTGGGAGGGCGGTTGGGTGATTCCAGCGCTTGCACCCTTAGTCATTGTATTGTGGACCCCGGGTAACTGTCTTTCTTCCTTCGTTGATCTGTTCTGGGCCCTCATCATCCTAGACTCTTCTCCAGAAGGCATCTTTGTTTGCCTAGTTTGTATACTTAGGACTTTTTAGTTGGCGTGCTGTTTGCCCCCTAGTTGTAGTGGCCACTAGGTTCTAGTCTGTTATTTTATATTTATAATCACGGAGAATCAAGAGCTTTGTAGATCGAGGAGGTTTCAAAACCTTCCACCACTTAGAACAGAACCTTTACAGCCAGCTAGACGATAGCGGGTAAACCCCGGTATTTCTTCAGAAACTACTCCTGAAACTGAATTTCCTGAATAAATTCTTGTAACAAAAAACCTTGAAATAGAGGTTCCTGAGGAACCACTACCAGGCACCACAGATCAGCAACACTTTAGTACAGTTGAGGTGGAAGATCTTACTTCTGCGGAGTATAGCACTCCTTTCAATCCTCCTTTAACCAATACTAGAATTCCGCTTCTGTCACCTGTTGGTTTCCAGCAGCCCCATTTCAGTGCAGATAATTCCTTACCTGGACATCTGATGTCTAATCTAGGAGGTGAACAGGGAGTTCCCCAAACTCCCACTTTAGGTATGAACACCAACACAGTAAATCCCTCTTTTACTGCTACACCAAGTCAGGCACAAACTACATCTGTGTCTACTCCATCTTTTAGTTTCAACACTGGTACATTAGGTATGCCTAGTTCGACAACGATGGCATCTATTCCTACACCTACTGTTGGACCCAGCAGTACAGCCAACTGTGCAGCACCTACTGCTTCTCAACCGTTATATCAGATTCCTAGTACTTGGATTTCCACACCTGTTGTAGGACCAAGTGCTTCTGCAAACATGCCAGTCATGGGCACCATGACTGCACCGTCCACATCAGCTTCTACTGGTTTCAATACCTTTGTAGGCCCTAACATGAATCAATGTAGTATGCCTGCAAGTAATGTCCCTTTTTCCTTATTTTCAGGGGGAGGGGGTAATATCTTTAACCAGCAATATGGCGGGGCTAACACCCAGCCACAGTGGACGAACCCACAGAGCACTAATCTACTTTCATATGGGTGGGGAAATTTTAATAACTCTTTCACACAACAACAACAAATGGCAGGGGGCAACCCCTACCAACAAATAGCTGGGGGCAACCCCTATCAACAGATGGTAGTTGGAAACTCCTATCAGCATATGGCCGGAAGCAACCCTTATCAACAGATGGTTGGGGGCAACCCCTACCAGCAGACGGCTGGGGGCAACCCCTACCAGGGAATTTTTCTCTGCCATGTTGGTTTTGCAGGAAATGTTCTAGGAGGTGGTGGGGGTTGAGTCCTTTCAACAGTAATGACCCGATTCTGAACCTCCTTTATTTGTGCCAAGTATTTCCTCTCCATGTCTTGCATTTTCTCAGTTATATCCATAAGCTTCTTTTCATAGGAATGGTTTGAAGGCTCTTTTTCTTTAGGCTCAACAGTTTTAAGAGGAGTTGTTGATCTAGAGTAACCTTGGATGTTTGACTCTCCTGAAGACTGCATGTTTCTGTCAATTTTGATAGCCAATTCCTGAGCTTGAAGCAATGTGGTGGGTTCTTTGTCTCTTATCTGATACTGTATCTTGCCACTTAATGCTTCTATGTAATAATCCAATGTGGAAGCTGCAGGAGGTGTATAAGTAGCAGGGATGGAATTAGACAACTCCGTGAACCTAGTGTTGAATTCATCCATGGTTTTAGTATCTGATTTATTCATACTGGTCAAGGATGCCACTAGATGTCTAGGTTCTTTTTTACTGCCAAATTTGTTGAGGAAAGTAGTCTTGAAGGCTGCCATGGTAGCGAATGAGTTATTTGGCAAGTTGTCATACCAGTTTCCAGCTTTACCATCCAAAGATAAAGCAAAAAGAGTCATGTATACATCTTCCTGTTTGTCAGCACCCTTGACATAGGAACCACAGTGTCTGGAAAAGTTTCTGAGAAGTTGCTCAGCAGAGGTAGAGGAATTAGTGCCAGTGAAAGTGATGAGTTTATCTATAGCCTTCTCAAGAACCTCATGGGGTTGACCTGCTATCTGAGAGAAATCCAACTGAGTAAAATACTCGTTCATCGTGGTAAGGAAACAATTATTATTTTCAAAGTTTTCTTGAAATAAAGTATGGATGTCTGAAACAGACTGAGATCCAAGATATTCAAGGATCCGATGAGAAGCAAGTTTATTCAATCTCCTCCTATAAACCTTTTTAGGCTCGGGGATGAAATTGAGTAAACCTTCAGAGTTTCTTCTAGTTGAATACCTTCAGGTGTTTACTGACAGTGGAGTCGCTAGGTGGATTCAAGTCTAATTTCAGAGAGTGATTGGACTAAAAAAAAAATCTACCAAAAAGGGAAAAAGGTAAAAAACTAAAAAGAAACAAAGGTCGTCCAGGAACAAAAATATTTGTCCCCGGCAGAAGCGCCAAAGATGTTGTTTCTTCGAGATGCACACCAGCAGCGGAAATATTTCAAAATCTGCCTCCTCACTACAAGTGGGAGAGGTGTGGCCTTGGGGGAAAGCAATGAGCCAGTTACTGTCACCTGAATCCCAGCTCCTCCATTTAAGTAAACTCCTAACGAAGCCAAGGGAGGTAGTCCCTACAAAGAGTTGTCTATGGCTCTATGTTTTTAAATGTTTCAAGGTGTTGCAGATGCGGATGGGTGTTTTTTAGGAGTTTTATAATGAGATCGCAGTTTATAAAAGTGAGATAAACACAAGATAAAAAGCAATCCACGTTGCGATCACAAGATACAAGATTTAGAGATAAGCAATACATTGAAGACTTGTGAAATAAGATAGCATCCACAGATAAATAACTTAGACAAATTCCAATGGACAAATGGCCCAGATTAAGTTAATATATGAAAGTTTAAAAAGACCAGTGCCAAATGGAGTCAAACGTGTGAAGTGCTGAGGGATGCTGACAATACAAGTCTCAAGATAATGTTTGTTGGATTGTTTTGCAATTTATCTTGGTTGATTTTGAGTGTTTTAGTGATCTTGATTATTAAGGCTAAGAAAGCAAGGTATTGAATCCAATCGGGAAAAAATACTTTTAGTGGCTCCTCTCGATGACCTGACGGACCGTCCAGTATTCTAGGCTAAGTGTCTAAGGAACTTAACCAGCAAGCTAGAACTCTATGACAACGGTTGATTCCGGCGTCACCAGCAAGAATTTTCCCACTACCTGAGTATTTATTGCAACAAAGCCAGTTCGTTGGTTATGGGGGTAAATATTTTATTATGGTTATCACTTGTGAGATTAATCAAATCCAGTCACCGTTCTGAGTAATAAATCCAACGTTTTAGGGTCGGCAGAGCATACTTGGTGGTGGAAAGCAACGAAATAAATTTTAAAAGGGGGTGTGAGTTTGAAGTATTTTATTAAGAGCACAATGAGACCTCTCCAACAGAGAGTGCTCTTGACTTCGTCTTATGACAAAGTTCAAGAGTCTTAGTTAATCTACATGCAATGCAAAATGCAACTATACAAGTATGCTCTCCGATAGAAAGTGCTCTTGACTCGTCTTGTGACAAGTTCAAGAGACTTATCTGAACTAAATGCAAATGCAAAGCAATAAAAATGCAAGCAAGTTGATTGATTTATCAGTATAAATATGTAATGTACTTGTCATATGTGAAGTAAACCAATTGAAAGTAAAACTAAGCTAAGTGCGGAAAAAGTAAGCAAACAACACACAACAAACTTCCCCAAATGGGGGAAGTTGGGAGTGGGGACTTCAAAACCCCACTCAAAATGATCTTTTATTAATGATTACAACTTTTGAGGAATTTCAACCAATGAGAGAAACTGAAAGTAAAAAGAACTTGAAACAAGAAGTCTTATGACTTCTTTTACAAAAGGAGAACGAGAAGTTTTAAATCTTCTTGGTTAAAGTCATCTTCATTGGTTTTAGATCTTCCTTATGGTTTTTTGCTCTTCTTGATGAGTTCTTCCTCTTCTTTGGGTAATCTCCAAATGGTTTTGGTTCAAGTTTCTTCTTGCTTCTCTTTGATGATTTGTTCTATTCTCAACACTTACAACAAAAAAGTCCAACACGCATGCACCCATTAGCATTAGTGCAAAATCAAAACAAACTCGAAACTAACTAGATCTAAGCTTGCAAAAAATGAAACTAAGTGAGACTCAAGTGCAAAAACTTAAGATCTAGAAGCAATAATGGAAATTAGATGCAAACTAACCACTAATCTATATGCACAATCACTTTTAATGCGAGTTTTAACTTTTGAAATGAGATCTAAATGAGAAATTGAAACTAATCTAACAAATAAACAACTAAGGCTAAGCATGAAAAATTTAACAAATTAATCTAAGTATGAAATATGCAACTTTTTAAAAGTAATGCAAGCTTTCACTTTTATAAATGAGATCTTAAATGATAAAAGAAATGCAACTAAAACTAGCTAAGAATGATAATGCAATCTAAGTTATACTAACTAAAACAAGGGCTTTGAAGAATGGGTAGAAGAAGGGGGAGAAGAAGAGAAGTTTGGACAAGAAGAAGATGTATAGGACAACAGCAAAATGAGAAGAGGAAGAGGACAGCAGCAACAAGTACAAGAGGACAGCAGCAAATAAAAGAGGACAGTAGCAAGTAAAATAGGACGAAGATACAAAGAAGGAGGAGGCCGAATTGACCAAGAAGGGGAGGAGGACAAAACTACAAGGAAGCAAAAATCAAGAGGATGAAGACACAAAAATGAAGAGGACGAAAGGCCAAAGCAAGTCAAAAATCCAAGAAGCAAACAATGGTAGGGTCAAACCTTGGAACAAGGTGACCACTAGAACACTAGTCCCAAAAACCTTCCAGCTGGCTGGCTGTCTGGAAGGATGCTAGTGGGGATAGAGAAGTAGCCACAAAATAATGTGGCCCTTGGGATGAAATCCCAAGGTATTATCTCAAGCCAAAACTTAACAGAAAGAGGACAAAGAAGAGTATGGGAATGATAAGCTTGAAGATCCACTACTCAAACTAGTAGCCAATGTAACCAGGTAACCAAGTAACCAAGAAGAATGCTTTTTGATAGCTTGATGGATGAGGCAAGAAAGATCGAAATTGCTTGAACCCCTGCAAACAAAATACCATCAACAATAGAGTTCCTGCATAGTGAAGGTATTAGATGCCAAAATCTTCTACTAGATGCAACCCCTGAAGACACAAACACTCAATAACAATTTGATTAGAAGCCTAAGTACTAGATTGTTAGTCTTCAATAAGCATACAATAATCAAAGTTGAAATCAAAGAGTGAGGTGAAAGAGATATTACTTCATCATAGAATGAAGACACAATGCCAAGAGCCAATGCAAGTGACCTCCAAAGTCGAAAATATTTTATTAACAAAGAATGCTTACAATTTCACCAGAGTTTCTATGCCCAATTCTCCATGAGAAGAGAGGAAAAGAACTCTCTTAAATAACAAAACAAAAGACCAAAACCCTAATTCGAATTGGCATGAAGGAGAGCCAATGGAACCATTCACAAATTCGAAATTCTAGTCAAAACTCCAGTGGTGAAGTTGAACTCCAATAATAGGTGACATGTGGATGATGGAGTGCGAGTTGATCTCCAGTTGATTGATTGTAACTTGAGTTGAAGTTAAGGTGAATGGGGAGGTGGCCTCCACCTTGGAAAGGCGCCCTCCATTACACCCAATGGACTAACAACCAAACCATATGCTGAATGCCACATAGCAAACCCGAGCTCCAACCCTAGATTGAAGTGAGGGAGGAGAGAACATGTGTGGATGAGGTAGATATGCTTGGAGTTGAACTCACACTTGATTGAGAACTTGGTGGTTGAGAGTGGGAGGTGGCCTCCACCTAGGTAAGGCGCCCCCACTCCCATTTAATGCAACAAACACTTAAGTCAATTCACATTTAATAACCTCTCCACATCACAAAATTGAATTTCCACTTGAGGTAGGTGAATTCTTTTGAAGGAGATGAACTACTGCTGATTGGATAGTTGCACGGGTCCACTTGGAGATGACTGGAATGATAATCAATGCCTAGTGCCATGTCATTTAGCCTTTTATTTTAATCCATTTGGATTAAATCTGAGAGAATTGGATTATCTCCAATTATTAATTTTTTGATTTAATTAATTAGTAATCCTCTTTTATTAAGTTTTTGAGGATTTATTAATTAAGTGAAATGACGATCCGAAACTTAGGATAAAGGTGTCCGGGGTCTAAGTGTGATTTTTGGCTTATGAATTGAGCCTCCAATCATTGAAAAACACCCCCGGACGACTGACATATTACAAATTGAATTTTTCCATTTAAACTATGGAAAAATTAATTATTAAAAAATAATTAAAAAATAAAATAATTAACTATCCAACGCGTCCGGTAAATTTTTTTCGGACGTTGTCTAAAAACCACTAGAGACCTAGGAAATGACCATTGACTCGACTCATAGTGTCTAGTAGGCTTATATACATCAGTTGGACTCTAATAACCCCCCATGGCCATAATTTCAAAATCGAGCATTCCAACTTTGGAGGAAGCGGGAGAAAACCTTGTCAATTATATCTCGGCTGAAGGCAAAGTATAATTGGTCAGGGTAAAAATCTCCCTAGAATACCTTAGTTGATAAACCAGTCATGGGTGACTGAGTCACTCAAATCCTACTAGTACACTTTATTACAAAAACCCCGTGGGGCATGGTCATTTCAAGACAGACAACAAACTGACTAGCCAAAACTGGCTAGGCACAAAAAATGGATCATCTGATACACTGGAACACAAACACTTATCATGTTTGTAATATAGCGGCTCTTCAGATAATCCAACTATGGTACAAATAAGTTGGTAACAGGTATGATGAGATTTTGAAGGCCTATCACATTTACATCCCTGCTCTCAAAAAGACAGTTGTGAGGCAAGATGTGAAGTTCGAGGAGGATTGGGCCTTTCGGAAATCATGTGAGTCGGATAAGGGAAAACAACAAGGTGCCACTTCCCTTCATGACACAGGTCAGAGTGCTGTTCAACAACCAACAGGGTCTCAAGTGTCAGTAGTGATTGATGCATTGATACAGGTTCCACAGGGACATGAGCAGGATCCAACACAGGTTCTTAGATTGGTGATCAACTGAGATCAGGATCTCAAATTACAGGTACTCGTGCTACATGATCGACGGCTACAGGTACCTCTAATGGAGGCACTCATTCTCATCCAGGGCATTGTGAGGATGAGGATTTTTCTTCACAGGATGTGACTTCAGGAAAGAGGAATCCCAAGTGGCTTCAAGATATCTTGAAGGACACCCAGGCAGTAGGAATTCCCAAGAAAGACGTAAGAGAAAGAAAGACTCCACAACGATTCTGCAATTACTTAGCTTTAGTAAGCAGTATCAGTGAGTCAGAGCCATCCTCTTATGAACAAGCAGCAGGGAAGCAGGCCTGGAGAGATGCCATGTTGGAAGAGTATGCTTCCATCATGAAGAATGATGTCCGGGAAGTAGTACCCAGGCCCGAGGGAAAATCTGTGGTCACCTCTAGATGGCTCTACAAAATAAAGTATGCTGTAGATGGCAGCATTGAGAAGTACAAAGCCAGATTTGTTGCTAGAGGGTTCTCACAGATAGAGGGAATCGACTATGATGAGACTTTTTCCCTTGTAGCTAGGTATTCTTCCATAAGGACTGTGATTTCTATTGCAGCAGAGATGGGATGGAAGATTCATCAGATGGACGTCAAGACGACATTTCTCAATGGACTCATCGAGGAGGAAGTCTACATTGAGCAGCGAGAGGGCTTCGAGGTACGTGAGCGAGAGTCTCATGTATGCAGACTGAAGAAAGCCCTGTACGGTTTGAAACAGGCACCTAGAGCTTGGTACTATGGATAGATACCTATTTGCAGCAGCTAGGGTTTCAAAAGAGTGAAGCAGACCCAAATATCTACTTCATTGTGGTGAGAGGGGATCCTCTAATTCTTGTGCTTTATGTAGATGACCTGTTTATTACAGGAGCAGAGAAACTCATCAGTGATTGCAAGAAGGATCTTGCATCTGAGTTTGAGATGAAAAATATAGGGCTGATGCATTACTTCCTAGGGATGGAAGTCTGGAAGGAGGATGGGCATATCTTTCTCAGTCAGGGCAAGTATGCAATGGACATTCTGAAGAGATTTCATATGCAGGATTGCAAGCCTATGACTACCTCTATGATGACCAACTGGAAGAAGCAAGTGGCTTTTGAGAGTAAGTTGGTCGATTCCACTAAGTATAGACAGCTCATCGGTTCCTTGATGTACTTGGTCAACACCAGACCATATTTGAGCTTTGCAGTCAACACCTTGAGTCAGTACATGGTTGAACCCAGAGATGTGCATTGGGTAGTAGCAAAGCATGTTTTTAGATACATCAGTGGAACTGCAAAGTATGGATTGAATTATGTGAGGCAGGGAGAAGTCCAGCTTGTGGGGTTCACAGATTCAGACTGGGCAGGGAATGCAGGTGACAAGAAAAGCACCTTTGGGTGTTGCTTCAACTTAGGTTCGGCAGTTGTGTCATGGTTCAACAGGAAGCATAAGTTTGTTGCATTGAGCTCTGCTGAGGAAGAATATATGGCGGCTAGCTTAGCCAGTTGTGAAGCCATCTGGCTTCGCAAGATGTTGGTGAGTCTATTTGATCAACAGTTGGAGCCTACGATGATTCACTGTGTCAATCAGAGTTGCATCAAACTCTCTGAGAATCCGGTATTTCATGAGCGATCCAAACTCATTGAGATCAGATATCACTTCATTCGTGATCATGTTCAGAAGGGAGCAATTGAGCTCCAGTACATTTCTACAGATGAGCAAGTTGCAGACATTTTGACGAAGTCCTTGATGAAGACTAAGTTTGAGTACTTCAGGGAGAAGATGGGAGTGGTCCAGAATCCTTTCCTGGTTAAGAGGGAGTGTTAAAATATTAACCAGGAAAATGATCAGAGAGGAATGCATGCAAAAGTGAGTTTTGCATGCAACTATTTTTAGGTTTTAGGTAAACCTAACTTCATAGTGAGATGTTATAAGGAAGACAGGAGGTGATTGTCTTCATTAGTGAGACCATTGATCTGAGATAGATCAAGAGAGAGGAGGACGAATTCACTTGTGAAGGAGGGCGCATCCCTCAAGGAGGAAGAAGCTCGTACCGCATCTGGTAGAGCGTTCGAGTGTCTGTAACTTGCAGAGTATCTTCGTCTCAGAGATTGAGGAAGATCAGTGATGATTAGAGCTCAGATCTGCTGAGATTTGATTCAGTACGAGTCATTCATCATTGGAGGGAGGGCACACTTGTGCATGCAGAGGAGGACGTTTTCAGTTAGAGGGCAGTCTTCAGAGCAAGCAGAGAAAAGCCGAGGATAGAGACAAATAGATCAGGCAGAGGCAGATGCAGGGACACTCAGATCCAGTTTTGCAGTTATGGCTCATCTCTTCAGTGCATGCATCAGCTGGATGCATGCAAATTTAGAGTTTGCCTGTAGAGATTTCTGAGGTAACCCTGTATTGTACTTGTCTCTTTTCCGATATGCTCTGGGCTCGAGAGAGAAGATAGCCCCACAGTTTGCTGGTTTTTCCCCAAACGGGTTCCAGGGTACATCTGTTGTTTATGTGTGATTGCATTCATATTTTTTAGTTGGTAAATGCAGATCTAGTTGTTTGAGTTAATATTAATGTTGTATTGATATTGAGACTCGTATCGCTTGAGATCTCAGGGTGATCCAGAGGGAGTAGTGATCTTTGGATCAAAGTTTTACAATCTACTCTAGTGCTTCTTTGTGTTGCACAATTGACCACTAGTGACTCCTTATGCAATTTCTTTTTGTCTCTCTCTCAAATGGATCTTCCACATAAGGTATTCAATAAGCTTATGAGCACCATCTACCCTTGTCAATACCTGCACAATTTGCTCCTCTATGGCCAATAGTCGGTTCTCCAATTCATGAAAAGACATTTTATCATCCCGGTGTAGGTTGTCACACAAGAGTCCAACTGACTTGTGTGGACCATCATCCTCATACAAGTTCTCATTCATCACTTCAATCCCTTCATTGTCTTCCTCCATGCATAGCTCCCAACTTTTGTCAGACTTTGTTACCATCATGCCTATGTCATTATCAAAGTCATAAATAGGATGAGGTACTGAATCCATGTCATCATCAACATCATACATAGGGAAAGAAGTTGGCTCCTCAATATCCCCATAGTCATCATAAGTAAGATAAGCTGATGCATCCTCATCTTTTGTTGATTTGGAACTTGCATCATAGGTATACCCACCCACTATACTGGTGTCATCGTCCTCGTATGCTACTATTTGGTCTTCCTTCATGCACAAATCCTCAATATGGCTAGATGCTTGCTTTTTCTTTGGTTCTTCATGCTCATCTTTCTTCAATTTCTGCCCTATGCTTTTAAGATAATCCTCCTCCTAATGCTTGGGCCAACTTTCGTACTTGACAGTGTAATAGTCTCGAAAGGGTATGACTGCACATGCCTCATCACCCAATGCTAGATATCCTTGATATCGAAGCATGTATAGATTTTCCCAAATCTCATCCAAGAGCTTCGAAGTCTTATCCACGAGTTCCTACATTGTCTTTTGCAAGCTTGATATACCACTATTGATAGAAATAAGTGTGGATCTGGAATTATCCTCACCGATTTCCCCTCAGGCTAGCAAGATCACCAGCTTTGAGACCACTGTAATGTCCTCTACTCAAATGGATGCCAACCTTGTGGTTTGTTTAGGTTGTGTGCATTCATTAAACAATTTGAAATTTACATTGATTTATAACTTTCTGTTGTCCACTGAAGTTACACCATGGTGAACAACTTGTGAACCACAAAAGACTTGAACAATGTCATTGTTCATTCGCCAGAGTTCAGTGTTCATCAGGCAAATTTTTTTTCCCTTTGTAATAATTTGCATGTCCAGACCCCTACGGGGGGATTGTAATAAGTTGGTCTAAGCATGATTATTTTGTAAAAGACTTGGTCTACCTTAGGATTGGTTATTAGGGGGATACTCTAGAGTGTTTTTTCCTTAAGAATTATTCGCTATTCTTCCGTGGCGTATAATTCCCGAGTTTTTCACTCACACCTCCAAAGCTGGAGTATTATCATGATGGTCGAACCTAGGGAGGTTATTAAAGTCTATATGTCTATGTATTGTTTACATGCTAGCCATCAGTAATAAGTCATATGGACATGCACTAGGTCCCTTAGGAGTTTGAAGTCGTTCCGACAAAAATAATTTTTTTTTCCCGTAAATTAGACCATTTTTTTAATGGTTTAATTGAAAATTTTCAAAATGTAATAAAAGTGTCGTCTAGAGGTGGAATTTGGCGTGGGGAGGTTCGTTTTGACGCTCAGAGCGTCCTCTTTACCCTAGTGCCCACGTTATCCATGTTCCAGGCGACTACGACGTCTCTGAGAGCATTTATTGCTAAAGATAAATCATTTTGGCATTTGAATGCTAAAAAGGAGAAATAGCACCAAGTTAAAAAAATTAAAAAAAAATCAAAATATATGATTTTTAACTTTGGAAAAGGGGTGGCATTATATAAATGAGGAGGGCGACCACTTATTAAGGATTTAAGCACATGTTTTAAACCCAAACTTTGGATATACAAATTGAAAAGGATGATGTGAGTTTGGAGGAGCGTGGGTCATCATTCACGTGGGCTTTTTTTTTCATGAGCGTGGGTCTCCATTGATGGGAAATGGTTCCAATAGGATAGGCATGAGTTACAAGTGAGAGGGGCACCCCTCTTGTGAGGTGGCAGCCACCTCACTCTTCTCACCAACCAACAAAGAGATCTACACATAATTCGCTCCATCAATTAAGGGATTCGACTTCACACTTGGCTCTTCTCTCAACCATTCGCATGCCCTCTTCAAGCATTTGTTTCCATCTCTTGGAAAACTATAAAGCAAGGTCTATGCTTCATTGATTTTCATGGATACATAGAACCTCTGCCATTTTGTATCTCGATAATATTTTTTGAATATATGTTGAAGGCTTTGGAGGCCCATCCTGTGCTCCATCCTGTGCAAGTGTGGTGAATGATCATCTTATGAGGTGATATTGTGGTTGATACTTTCTTGTTTTCAAATTATATGTATGATCTAGATGATTTGAGATAGAGTAAACATTTGCAGCTACCAATTTGTTTACTTGTGCTTTGATTTAGAGAGATCTAGAAGTAGCCAACAATATTCGGTTATATTTAGGCTCTTTTTGTTTTCTCTTCATTCTAACACAATGGATCTGATAACTTTTGTTGCAAGCTTTGTTTTCTAAGCTGAAGATCACGGAGCTTAAGGGGGATTTGAACTCGGCTGTATCTCTTCCTCTTTGGGCAACATTTTTAAAGACTAACACTTTGCTTAGAGGGGCTTCCAAGAACAATACCAAAGAGCAAGCTTTGGCTTGAGGGATCCATCCATCTCAACAATCAAAATCTACTCTCTCTCTCTTTTTTTTTTGTTATTTTGGCAAAGTGTTTAAGAAGTAGATCTATTATTTTTGCTCATCTTTCATATCTATAGCACTTTAGCACATTTTTAGTTAGATCTAAGTACTCTAATAATCTTATTTTTTGCACTAGATCTAGGCTAGAAATTTGATTTTATACTTAGAAAAATTTTGAAAATTTTTCTAAGTGTAAAATTTTTTCAAATTTTTTATTTCTTTTTGTGTTTGCCATCACATTCTAAGTGTTTTACTTGCTGGTTTTTAGCAGGTCCAAGGAAAAAAAGGAAGAAACTCTAGCGAAATTTCGATAAAAACTGCCGAATTTACTTTCCAGGGGACCTTCTCCATCATTGTTTCAAAGTTTCAGCTTGTAAGCCCGTAGATCCAAGTCTAAAAGGACTAAGAGGCATCTTTGATTGAGCATAATTGTAAAAATATTAAACGAGAGCAGTGGGGTACCCAACACCCACACCCCATCTCCCTTGGGGGGATTTGCGTTTTTGTCAATTTTTGTGAGATTGATTTTTTCTAACCCCACAACTTTCACACACTCAACTTTGTAGTGCAGGTTGTATACTTTAAATTCTGTTTCAGTAAATTTCATTTTTTAATTGCAAAAGTAAATTATAAATAAAACCAGCTTCGTCGCCACGAACTGTGCTCTCACCTCCACCTAAAGGCATTGCCGATTAGTGGGGGTTGATCAGAAAAGTGACGCATAAGTTTGGTGACTTATAATCTTTCAGTATTTTGCATTTTATTTTTTACAGTTATAATTGTTTAATAACACACAACTAGCTAAGGTTGCTGTAGCAGCTACAAGCACTGAGAACACACAATAACAATAAACTTGGAAATGATGGATGCCAAACCTCTCCAACAACTTCTGCGATTTCTACTGGACTGATCTAGTTTGCACAAATCGAGTTTGCTGTAGCTGTTGACATTGGAGGATGTTGGTGTGGATGGCTGTAGTAGCTGGTATTATGCTTAGTAAATGAAGATAATGCTCTGCTGAAAAGAATAATCCTCCTCTAACGCACCCAACTGAAGGATAGCTATGCATCTCTACTTCCAAACCCCCTTTCACAGGTCTATGACCTCCACAGATGGCCCACGATCCTCACAATAGAGGTCTTCCCCGTAATGAAGTGACACACCACACTTAATATAGTCTCAACACTAGTATGAGATCTGAAGCATACCCAAAACCACGCCAAAGTGATGGCACTCGACAGCCAAGGCAATCTTCACCCACGAGTTGCTCTCGGCTCTCGTGGGTGTTAGCCGCTCATTCCAATCCCTCATGGTCTCCTCCCAAGAAATCGGCCTTCACTCCAAACCCATGACTTCCTCCATAAGTTCTCAGCCTCTTCACAAGCTCACAAGCTCCCCCGAACTCTTTGCGGCCTGCCCCAAAGGGTGAGTCGACCACACGAATGCCCCACGGCCCCTGCTAGCTTCACGACCCTCCACACGAGCCTCACGGCTCCTCTATGCTCTCGGCCCTCTCTATTGTGCTTTGACACTTCTCCAAAGGCTGCGTCTTAACAACAAAAGGGGTCGGCCCCTTTAGAAACTCCCCTATCCGTTTCTAGCCACGACTCCACAAGGAATAGACTCGGCCTCCTCCAGATTCCTCGAATCAACCAGTAATGAACTTAGCCTCTACGAGCGTCCACGGTGCTTTCAAAGGAGAGATCGGTCCTCTCCACAATGCCACGGATTGACTTCAAGTGCTCATGACTAGCCAAATGACTTGGCCCCTCTACTGAAATTTACTCACGAATTCGTTACACCAGAATATTGAAAATCAAATCACTAAATAAGCTCAATTGGAACCCCAGATGGATTTCTCGTAGTTTAGCTAGGGTGGATCTTGCACCACTAAAACCAACCAAGTGTGGGAAGGGTTTTGCCAAACCCTAATGAAAATTCTGGCTCACCAGACATACAAGAGATCAAGTCAAATCAACATATCCTCCCTTTGAGGTGTTGCCCTCTTCTTAATCTTTCTCTGAAGCTCCATACCATGGAACACCTAAAACCACTTTTAGAAATAAGACACCTTTTATAAGCTAAGTGGTATCAAGATGACTCCATGACTATAGCTTATAGAAGTCAAATAGGCAACTTAGTCATCCTCTCCTCCTGATCAATGGAAGGGGACATTTCATTATATCTAGTGGCTCTTGATTACTTATAACTGCATAGACCCTTGCAAACACTACATTTTTACTAGTGCATTAATGCATGTGCATATAGTGAGATTTTTCTTCTTCGGAACTTTATTTAGCAGAGTGAAGGTGCTGAGGGAATCTTTCCCTCTTCCATGCTATATTTTTTCCTGTTGCTTGGTACCCGTGTCTCCACCAGTATGGCGCACTTATACTGGTTTGGTGAAAGAAAATTATGGCGTGGTAGCACTCCCAGGAGCCTGTGAGGCGCAGTAGATATAGGCTAAAGCTTGAAGTTGAGGCTGTTTTCAGCATTAGCCAGTGTCTATTTAGTATTTTCTAGACTTTCTTTTTTCATTTTTAGAAAACTACTTGTGTAGGTAGTTGTTGTTTTCTCCAGAATTAGGATAGTTTAATTTTTCCTACATTACTGGATCCATAGGTTTTTTAAGCTGGATACGTGGAATTGCGATTCAAATCCGGATTTGGATCTGCTTGGTAAATGGATCTCGTGTGTAGGTTACAGTTACAAATCTGGTGTCCCTAAAATGGATCCCCCGTTTACTGGAAATGGATTCCATGGCAGTGAGTCCCCACCACGTGCTATCCCAAGGAAAATTTGGTTATTCTTCTTACATGATGTGACCGCTAGTTTGCTAAATCATAGTGGTAGTTTGATTGCTAGTTGATTAAAGTCACGGTCCACTTTGTTAGTATGTGCAATATATATATATATATATATATATATATATATATATATATATATATATATATATAAATGATTAAATTCATGGTCCACTTTATTAGTATGTGCAAGAGAGAGAGAGAGAGAGAGCATTACTCATATGACTTAGGTAGACCATTTTGGTGGTTCTAAATAGAGATTTTATCTCCCATAATCAAGATGATAAATTTAAATGATTTTATGGATTCAAACTCTCAAGACAAATTTCCTAATGTTAAGAGATAAATACACAATTAACTAAATTTGTAAATGGACATACTTTTTTTTCTAGATGGCTATAGATGTCCACATTGTCAAGTATTTAGCTCCAAGCTTTCACCAAGAGGATTTTTCAAAACTTACTCAAAGCTCCAAGGGTTGCCAATTGCAAGAAGTTTGTTGGTTGACCACCCTACCGTATCCTTAAGGTACTCTTCTTTCCTTTGAACCCTCTAGCTGCAATGGGTTGTATGAAGAGACTACCAAAACTAGAAAAAATATTGTGCAACTCCTATAAAGCATACGAGGTACCCTACCTCCAAGATAATGACAAAACTCTTGAGACCAAATTCACAACTAGATAACCATGATAACTTTGAATATTAGCACAACCATCTGATATTAGGGTGGTAGAGATGAGCTCTTAAGCCAAACGCTCTTTTCTTATATAACCTTTGAGACTCAAGTTACTTGCTATTCTCATACAAAAATGCTAATTATTTAAAAATTACTAAATACATCATATGTATCCATATTGGTCACTTTCATGCACAATTAGTAATTTAAAAAATACATAAATAAATATTATTCATCACATTCCAACTATCTCTCTTATTTCTACTCATAAATGTTTATTGATCTTTTTCTTTTTCCTAATTGAGTAGGTATATTAAAAATGAAATTTTCCTGTTAAATAAAACTTTTCCTATTAAATAAAACTTCTAGATAAATGACATTTTTATTTATTTTTGTTTATTTTCAACTCCTAAGTACTTTTCCAAATATCAAGGTCAAGGTGCATTAGAAATAAAATTTTCCCATTAAATAAAACTTCTAGATAAATGCCATTTTTATTTTTTTCTTTATTTTCAACTCCTAAATACTTTTCCAAATATCAAGGTCAATATAATATCACCTTTTCCTTTTTATAAAATATGCATAGGTTTACAAGAGCAATTAACTCATAGATGCACTTTTCATTTCATTTTGTTAATAATTATGCGAATCAAATGACATTTTTCTTCCAAAGTATGCACATGGAAACCAAAGTCAATACCAAGGGAGAGACCAAGTTAAGCCAAAGCCTTCAAGTATTTGGTAACAAGAGTGAGGTAGGTAAGTGTTCACTCACTACTACATTTGGGTGCAAAACCCGACGTTTCTTTCCAATGTTAGGGGAAAAATCCATTGTGACGTTGCATTTTTTTTAATTATTGAAAATTACACAATGTATTTTTAGTTTTCTCCTCAACAATTTTTGTAATTGTGACAATGTATTTACCATGTTGTAATTATGATGGTAATATGTCTCAATCATGGCATTCTTGAGGTTAGACCAAATTGGACCATTAAAATAGTCTTTGATTGTTAAAAAAAATTGAATGACTAGTTTGACTAGGTTAAATGGTCGTTGAAGTTTCAACGTTTTGGTATTTGTTGAATATTTCTATATTTCTATGTAGGGATTGATTCTTTCTTCCATACATTTGCTGACCAACTTTTGATTGGCTACAGTCTCGTAACCTAGTTATTAAACATGTATTTAGTTACAAAGAAATATATATAATGATTTAGGTAATAGATTGTTGATATTGAAATCCATGTAAGGACTTCATGACTAAAATCATCTCTAATGATGACATTCTCTCAAAAAATATTTTGTAAATATAAAATATTTCATCTCATCCAAGCATATATTCAAGCATCTAAGTTATAAGAAACATTGTTTCCTAGGTTTTTATCGATGTCTTATACTAGCACATTGACCAACACCACACACTTTGGCACTCCAAACTTAATTTCCACACTTTATTATGTTTGTCGTTGTAATGCCCTTATGTGATATTGTTGATGGAACTGTCTTCAAAGTGTTCATGTTATGAAGTTTTAGAGAGAAGCTTGGTAAATCATAAGGATTTTGTTGGTAATTTCTTGCATTACTTAGAGTGACATCTAATTTCAATGATTAGTCCACGTGTTCTTTCACTTTGTGCACACTGCCATATTACATCTATGTGACTTCCATACCTTGTTGCTTTTTGAATCATTGAAAGAAGCATTGGTTGATATGGTAACCTCTCAAGCTTGTATTAAAAATGCCACATCTTGAATGCCCTTTTCCTAACCAAGAGTGTTCAATTTTACAGAGGCCATCATAAATAAAATTTATACTAGAAGGACTCATGATGCCTTTGATCACATGAATCACTATGATCTCAACTCCATAGTGCATGCTTCATTCTAGATAAATATCATTTCTCTCGAGCTTTTGATCAACACTCTACTTCTTATCTAATATGTAGTTATTTCCTCCTTTCTCAAAGCAATCTACACCACCCTCGTAATTTTGAGGAAGTTTGCATATTGTTGATCAAGCTAGTGGTCGAAATGGATGATAGATCGATAGGGTTGATTGAGGCTATGATCGGAGGGGGGAATGTTGGCAGGCGGTTTGATGAGGATGTGTCGCGGTATCGCCGACGCTGCGACACATTGGATAAAGGCGTGAAAGGAGTATTTTGTACCAAAGGATACAGCAGTTGGCGGGTTTTGGGTCACTTGGACCATGTATTTTGTAATATTGAGTCAAGTATATCGCAGTTGGCGGGTTTTGGGTCATGTATTTTGTAATATCGAGTCAATTGTACCGCAGTATGTGGGTTTTTGGGTCATTAGACCAAGTTAGTTAGTCGATTGTCCATAAGTGTCGGTTAGGAAAGTGGACAAGTATTGGAATGGGCAGAAGCTTATAAATAGATGAGAATTGTAAGTGTTGAAGAAGGAGGAATGATAGAGAGAAGATAGAGCTGTATGCGAAGATAAGGCGGGAGTTGTGTAGATATTTATGTATTGCTTTTGGTTTGCCATAGTAATATAAGATGATGGTTTGGTGCAATCTGTGTGTAATGTTGCTCGATACTTATGTTATTGTCTTGTCTTAATGCCATTATTTGTTTCTGTCGCTATGCCGCAATAATATGTTATAGATATCTGTCTACTGTAATGTTGCGATTAAAGTAATGTGCGATCTCTGTCTACTGTAATGTTAAATGCTGCGATTAAAGTGATGTAACTTCGCGATGAATATTTAGAATTGCTGTTAGTATCATACTGCCGCAACTCGCCTCCTCCCTCGGCGGAAACATGGTTCCTTCTGCTCTTCCTGGACGCCTCGGGTGAGACCTCATCCGCTCTGCGGGTGTTGCTGGGTGGGCTCAAACCTGCTCGGGCCGGTGCCCAGGGAGACTGCGGTATGTGTCGACAGTTGGTGGACCCCTGTCGATTGTGAGGTCACGACTTGGTAAACAAATGGTTCCGTTGCCGGGACCGTGTGCAGAGTAAGAGGAGGCCATGTTGTGGCACCCGACGAAGCCGGAGATACAAAACTGGTTTGATTAGAGATTACGGGAATTTGCTGAAAAGGAAAGTCGGAACACACGACTAACGGTAGATCACTGGTTGGGAAGATATATTCACGACGGTCAGCACGAGTGGTTCTTCTCTGAATTCCCGGTTGTTCTGTATGAGTGGTTGTCAAAGCTGACCTTCTAGAAGAGAAATTTCCAGGGTCGTGAACCGACGGCTTGGACCCCGGAGTTGATCCAGGAGCTGCAGGAAGTCGATAATAAGGCATTGTGGGCTGTCGAAGTTTGGCTTGATAGCATCTTGGAAGGATATATCATTGAATTTGCGGTCGACACAAAGAAATCCTATAGTGAAGCTGAAAGATACTTCTTTGACGGACCGAGGGGAAGGTTTTTGCTGTCACTCCAACTGTCGATTAAAATGCTAATCTGCGAGAAAGGTATATTGAAGATGCACCTTGATCAGTAAGCAGCCTGGTGGGCAGAGGCCGTGGGTATTGTGTTGAATATTGCAACTTCTAAGAATATTATAATTTGTACATTATTATTCCGGAGATGTTTCATCCCTCCGAGGTAACCCTATCATGTATCCGGAGATGATTATTCCTCCGGGGGTTTGTGGTAACTAGGGTTATTAGACCCACTATGTGGGGGTCGACCCTGTTCTTATATTTTAGGGGTTATTAGACTTCTCTAAGAGAGGTCGGCCCCATTAGGTATTTTGGTCAGTCGGGAGTTAGTATAAATAGAGGAGGTGAACTCCTCATTAGATACACTTGTACAAAATAGAAAAGTAGCGCACTTGTCTGGGAGATCTGCTAAGGAGGTGAAGGAGGGAGCACATCTTGTATTTTGGTTGATCATCTTATTGAGGAAAGCTTTGCTGGGTTTTCTACCCCATGAGGGTTTCCCAGGGTAAATTCTATGTCTATCTTGTGATTATGTTTCTTTCAGTGATCTTGCTAGTCTATTTGGTTTAAACTTAACATGGTATCAGAGCTAGACTGAATAGGACATCTTTCACAAGGTAAGAATACCTCTCTCTCTCTCTCCGGTGAAAGTTAGGGTTTCAGCAAAAAGTTGGTATTATTGAATTCTGGTTACATGGCTGGATAGCCCTTCTCAATACCAATCTTTTAAGCCCTAGATCGAACTTTTTGGTTGGGTAGAACTCCGGGAAATCCAAACCCTAGTTTTACCAAAAGTGCGATAAGTCAAAAATTGGTTTCAGAAAAAAAGTTGGCATTTTTTAATTCTGATTACATGGATGGATAGCCCTTCTCAAAACCTATCTTTTGAGCCCTAGATCGAACTTTTTGGTTGGGTAGAACTCCGGGAAATCCAAACCCTAGTTTTACCAAAAGTGCGATAAGTCAGAAATTGGTTTCAGAAAAACGTTGGCATTTTTGAATTCTGATTACATGGCTAGATAGCCCTTCTCAAAACCTATCTTTTGAGCCCTAGATCGAACTTTTTGGTTGGGTAGAACTCCGGGAAAGTCAAACCCTAGTTTTACCAAAAGTGCGATCATCCAGAAATTCTGTCCCAGAATCCGGAAAGGTAAAAAGGTAAATATCTCCGGGTAAGTACTACTCTGTCTCTTATCTCTTGGACTCCCCCAAGAGAAGATGGCTCCAAACACTAAGCTTGAAGACAATCTAGAAGGCATAGAGAATTTTCGAGCATGGAAATACAGAATTGGTCTCATTCTTGAAGAGAATGATCTTGCTCATTATATCAAAGATGAAGTTGCAGAACCGGAAGGAGATGAAGCCAAAGAGAAGCATAGGAAGGATTTGATTAGGGCAAAGAGAATCATAGCTGATTCTATTAAATACCACTTGATTCCCCAAGTGGCTTCCAAGAAGACTCCAAAGGAAATGTATGATGCCCTAGGAAGAATGTATGAAGGAAAGAACATCAATAGGAAGATGAATCTAAGGACTCAGTTGAAAAGTACCAAAATGCACAAAGGAGAATCCATTCAAGACTACTTCTCAATAGTCTCTCTAATCAAGGAGCAACTAGATGCCATTGGTGATACTCTTGATGAAGATGAACTTGTGATGACCGCCCTAAATGGTCTCACTAGACCTTGGGAATCCTTCATACAAACCATGTGTGCCAGAAAAGAAAGCATGAAGTTTGATGTAGTATGGGAGGATTATGTTCAAGAAGAGGCTAGGGTAGCCAACAGAGAAGCTCTTCTCAAAGAGGATGACCAAGCCTTGGCCACCCACACCAAAAGAGGAAAGAGAGGCCACTTCAAGAAAGTGAACTACAAAAGGTCTCAACCCTCTCATAGATTCAAAAAGAAAGGAGGAACAAAATCAGAAAGAGACTTCTCCACAGTCCAATGTTATAATTGTTTTAAACTAGGACACTATGCTAAAGACTGTACTCTTCTAGGAAAGAAGAAGAAGAAGTTTGTTCACAAAAGACATCATGCACACATGGCAGAAGATGATAGTGAAGAAGAAGAAGGAGAAGAAGAAGAGGAGGAAAGGCCTCAAAGGAAAAGATATAAAGTAAAGAAAGAAGATCCAGAAGAATATGTCCTATTTTCTGCACTCTCTGGATCTGTGTCTCCTGGTGAAGATACATGGCTCATTGATAGTGGTGCTTCAAAGCACATGATAGGTCAAAAGAAAACTTTCTCAAGAATTGAAGAAAAGTCCTCACCCCAAAAGGTATCTCTAGGAGATGATTATCAATATCCTATCAAGGGAATTGGTGAAGCAAGCTACAAGCTTGATTCTGGAACACCCTTGAAAATGAAAGAAGTATTATATGTACCAGGTTTAAAGAAGAACCTTCTCTCTATCTTAGCACTAGATAAGAAAGGCTTTAGGGTGGCTTTCATAGATGGACAAGTACTCATGTGGTCCAAAGGAAAGTCAATTAAAGATGCAGTTGTCATTGGTGAAGAAGAAGGAGGTCTCTATAAGCTCAAGGGTCATCCAGAAACTGCCCTTGCTCATGAAATCTCTAGCCCCAGTGAGCTATGGCATAGAAGATTATCTCACATTAACTACAAAGCACTACCTTATGTAAGCAAGGTGGTCATAGGGTTACCAGACTTGAAGGCTGATCATGATGGCTCATGTAAAGGGTGTAAGAAAGGGAAGAATGTCAAGAACCACTTTCCAAAGAGTGAAACAAAGACTAAGAGCATTTTGGAGCTAATACACTCAGATGTATGTGGTCCAATGCCCACCACTTCCCTAAGTGGGTTTGAATACTATCTTTCATTCATTGATGACCATTCAAGGAAAACTTGGATATACTTTCTAAAAGGTAAGAATGAAGTCTTTGGAAAGTTCAAAGAGTTCAAGGCTCTAATAGAAAATCTCTCAGAAAAGAGAATCAAGATTCTCAGAACAGATAATGGTGGAGAATATACTTCAAAAGAATTTGAAGACTTTTGTAAAGAAGCTGGAATTAAGAGAGAACTAACCACTCCCTACAATCCCCAACAAAATGGGGTTGCTGAGAGGAAAAATAGAACCATCATGGAAGCTGTGAAGACCATGATACATGACCAGGATCTTCCCATGTATCTATGGGCTGAAGCAGCTAAGACAACAGTATATGTGCAAAATAGACTATCTCATAGTGCTCTTGATTTCAAAACTCCAGAAGAAGTGTTTACAGGAAAGAAGCCCGAGGTAAGTCATCTTAAAATATTTGGGTGTCCTGTGTACATCCACATTCCAAAAGAAAAGAGAACCAAGTTGGATCCTTCTGGTAAGAAGGGAACATTTGTTGGTTATTGTGAATCATCCAAAGCCTTCAGAATTTACATACCAGGTTTTCATCATATAGAAATAAGTAGAGATGTAACATTTGATGAAGAAGCAGCTCTCAAGAAATCTAGGAAGTGCCAACTTGAAGAAATCTATGAAGAAGATCCCTCTCCTAGAATCACAGAGGCTGTACACATCCCTGAAGATGATTCACCAGAGGATCATGACATGTTGGAACCACAAGAACCTCCTATTACAGATTTATCTAAGAAAAGAAGGCCAGCATGGGCTAGAGATATTATTCAAGGAGCTGAAAGATATGGAGCTCCTGAAGGCTCCACTAGAGAAAGAAAGAAACCAAAGCTAGTGTCCAAATATATGGCCCTAATGTGTGATCTTGTGGACCAACAACCTACTAGCTATGAAGAGGCAGCTCAGAAGAAAGAATGGATAGAAGCAATGACAGAAGAATATCAGTCAATAATGAAAAATGATGTCTAGGATATAGTTCCCAAACCAAAAGATAAAAGTGTGGTCTCTTCCAAATGGATTTTCAAGATAAAACATGCTGCAGATGGTAGCATTGAAAAATATAAGGCAAGATTTGTAGCCAGAGGATTCTCTCAGAAGGAGGGAATTGACTATGAAGAAACATTTGCACCTGTTGCTAGGTATACTTCAATTAGAACTATCATGGCACTTGCATCTATGATGAAGTGGAAATTACACCAAATGGATGTTAAGACAGCTTTTCTGAATGGTGTAATTGAAGAAGAAGTGTACATAGAACAACCACAAGGGTTTGAGGTTAAAGACGGAAGAACTCATGTATGCAAACTGAAAAAGGCATTATATGGGTTGAAGCAAGCTCCCAGGGCTTGGTATGGAAGGATTGACAATTTCTTAACTAGCATGGGTTTTACCAAGAGTAAAGCTGACCCAAATCTTTATCTCAAAGTGATGAATGATGAACCAGTTATACTGTTGTTATATGTAGATGATCTATTTCTAACCGGAAATGAGAAACAGATTATTGAAAGCAAGAAGAAGCTTTCTTCAGAATTCGAGATGAAAGATCTCGGATTAATGCACTACTTCTTAGGTCTAGAAGTATGGCAAGAACCAAAAGGAATCTTTCTGAATCAAGGTAAGTATGCTGTGGAAATTCTAAAAAGGTTTGATATGTTGGAATGTAAACCCATGGCCACTCCCATGGACTCCAACCTGAAGTTATTAGTTAATGACTCATCGGAACTAGTGGACCTAACTCTATATAACAAATCATTGGGTCATTGATGTATTTAACAAATACTAGGCCAGATATATGCTTTGCTGTAAATACTCTAAGTCAGTATCTAGTAGAACCTAGAAAGGTTCATTTAATAGCTGCAAAGCATGTGATGAGATACCTAAAAGGTACATTGGATTTTGGTCTATATTATCTTGGAGATCATGAACTCAGGTTACATGGTTACTCAGATTCTGTTTGGGCAGGAAGTGTCTCAGACAGAAAGAGTACATCAGGTGGATGTTATGGTCTTGGATCTGCCATGATCTCATGGTTCAGCAAGAAACAATCTAGTGTGGCCCTCAGTACTGCTGAAGCAGAATACATAGCTACCTGCTCTGCCAGCTGTGAAGCAGTATGGCTTCGAAAGTTATTATCTGGAGTGTTTGACTTAGAAATG
Organism: Larix kaempferi; assembly: GCA_027924585.1. Classification (NCBI taxonomy): domain Eukaryota; kingdom Viridiplantae; phylum Streptophyta; class Pinopsida; order Pinales; family Pinaceae; genus Larix; species Larix kaempferi. The sequence goes on along the minus strand of BSBM01000235.1, from coordinate 5,673,019 downwards.
GATCCCACTGTGATTATGTGTGACAATCAAAGCTGCATTAAGATGACGGAAAATCCTGTATTCCACGATAAGTCAAAACACATAGAGATCCGATACTTTTATATACGAGATATGGTGCAGAGAGGAGCTATCAAGCTCGAGTATGTAAGCACTGAGGATCAAATTGCAGACATCTTGACCAAACCTCTGTCTCGAGTGAAATTTGAATACTTCCGAGACAAGCTCGGTATAGTTCAAAAGGACCCTCCTCGAAAGGGGGAGTAGTTTGATTACTGATGATGAGATTGCCTCATCAAACACAAGGTCGTTGATAAGGACACCTGTTCACCACACCTAGACACTTAGAAATACTTAGTTAAAGGGCTCTTATACTTAGTTTTTATTTATACATACTTTTGATGATAGATGTATTAGTGAGAATACATGCTTTTGATGTTAGATGTATTAGTGATAATACATGCTTTTGATGTTAGATGTATTAGTGAGAATACATGCTTTTGATGTCAGATGTATTAGTGAGAATACATGCTTTTGATGTCAGATGTATTAGTGAGAATACATGCTTTTGATGTCAGATGTATTAGTGAGAATACATGCTTTTGATGTCAGATGTATTAGTGAGAATACATGCTTTTGATGTCAGATGTATTAGTGAGAATACATGCTTTTGATGTTAGATGTATTAGTGAGAATACATACTTTTTGATGATACATGTAATGTACTTGTATGGTTGAGGATACTTGTACCTTTATTGATGAGAATACATGTGAGGATTGCATCATCCTAAAGAGAGCCATAGACATGATGTCTCCGAGAATGCAGTCCTTGGTGGACATGATAGGATTGCATCATCCTTGAACTCAAGTTCTAAAGTGAGCCGTAGACAGGTGTCTCCGAGAAAGAAAAAGGATTGGATCATCCCTGGACTTCAGTCCTAAAGTGAGCCATAGACATGATGTCTCCGAGAATGAAGTCCTTGGTGGACATGATAGGATTGCATCATCCTTGAACTCAAGTTCTAAAGTGAGACGTAGACAGGTGTCTCCGAGAAAGAAAAAGGATTGGATCATCCCTGGACTTCAGTCCTAAAGTGAGCCGTAGACAGGTGTCTCCGAGAATGGAAGATAGGACTGCATCGTCCCTGGACCTCGGTTCAAAATGTACGTGATGGGATTGCATCGTCCCTAGACATGAGATTTGTCTTAAATTGATAAGGACTGATCGTCCTGGAACTGGATCGGGATTGCATCGTCCCTAGACATGAGACTTGTCTTAAATTGATAAGGACTGATCATCCTGGAACTGGATCGGGATTGCATTGTCCCTAGACATGAGACTTGTCTTAAATTGATAAGGACTGATCATCCTGGAACTGGATCGGGATTGCATCGTCCCTAGACATGAGACTTGTCTTAAATTGATAAGGACTGATCATCCTGGAACTGGATCGGGATTGCATCGTCCCTAGACATGAGACTTGTCTTAAATTGATAAGGACTGATCATCCTACAACTGGATCGGGATTGCATCGTCCCTAGACATGAGACTTGTCTTAAATTGATAAGGATTGATCATCCTGGAACTGGATCGAGATTGCATCGTCCCTAGACATGAGACTTGTCTTAAATTGATAAGGACTGATCATCCTGGAACTGGATCGAGATTGCATCGTCCCTAGACATGAGACTTGTCTTAAATTGATAAGGACTGATCATCCTGGAACTGGATCGGGATTGCATCGTCCCTAGACATGAGACTTGTCTTAAAGTGATAAGGACTGATCATCCTGGAACTTTGATCTGGATTGTATCATCCATGGACCTATGTCCTAAAGAGAGCAGGATTGATCATCCTGTAAATTGATTGGATGTTGATGATCGTGCGATGACGATGCTGATGATCGTGCGATGACGATGCTGATGATCGTGCGATGATGATGCTGATGATCGTGCGATGACGATGCTGATGATCGTGCGATGACAATGCTGATGCTGATGATCGTGTGATGACAATATTGATAATTGTGTGATGACGATGCTGATGATCGTACGATGACGATGCTAATAACATTGATGTTCCAGTAACTGGTTGAGTTACTGATGATGATGAATTGAAGAAAGCTTCCGATGATTTATAGATGTATCATGTATGATGTAGTCGGTGACTCCTTGCTCCTGCAGATGTTGTTATAATATCCTTCTCGTTAAGGGGGAGTGTTGAATATTGTAACTTTTAAGAATATTATAATTTGTACATTATTATTCCGGAGATGTTTCATCCCTCCGAGGTAACCCTATCATGTATCCGGAGATGATTATTCCTCCGGGGGTTTGTGGTAACTAGGGTTATTAGACCCACTATGTGGGGGTCGGCCCTGTTCTTATATTTTAGGGGTTATTAGACTTCTCTAAGAGAGGTCGGCCCCATTAGGTATTTTGGTCAGTCGGGAGTTAGTATAAATAGAGGAGGTGAACTCCTCATTAGATACACTTGTACAAAACAGAAAAGTAGCGCACTTGTCTGGGAGATCTGCTAAGGAGGTGAAGAAGGAGGGAGCACATCTTGTATTTTGGTTGATCATCTTATTGAGGAAAGCTTTGCTGGGTTTTCTACCCCATGAGGGTTTCCCAGGGTAAATTCTGTGTCTATCTTGTGATTATGTTTCTTTCAGTGATCTTGCTAGTCTATTTGGTTTAAACTTAACATATTGCGACTATCGGGGGGCGGTCGAAGGAATGGTAAAGGGGTAGATGAGTGCAGACCATGAGGAGACTGTGAGCGAAGCCGAGGAAGAAAGTGGCCTTACAAGGGGAGGAGCAAGGTTCCGACAGGAAAAGAGGTAGAGGATATGAGAAGGTCCTACTGCGATCGGACTGCAAGACCATGAAGGAAGGCCACACGGGACGAAGCGACCTCACAGTCCTGACAGGGACAGCCAGGCTACGCCCAGGATAGAGGTAGGACCAAACCATGGCACAAACATACCCACCCCTTCGCTCACTGACTCCCAACTAGCAAGAAATAATACTTCGACACCGCTAAGTTCGTCAATACTGCATAAGTTAATTGGTAGTAGTGCAGCGACAGGAGGAAGGAATCCCAAGATGGTGGGCGATGATGCTAAGCTACCGTTGTTCCATGGAAGTGTGACAGACAATCCAGAGCAATATTGGTTTTTGTGTGAAGCGGTCTAGACCGTGAAACAGATCACTGATGACAATACTAAGAAAGGATAGTTAGCCACGACTCTGCGAGGTCGTGCATTAGATTGGTTCATGAAGTTTGTTTTAGTCCCTACGAGGGCCCTAGAGAAGTCCCTGGATGAGATTCGGGATGGGCTGATTGCTGAATTTAGACGGCCTAAGTCAGAGGCTCAATATATTACTGAATTGAAGGAAATTAAGCAGTATCCCAATGAGACGTTGTGGGATTTCGACCAGCGATTCAAGACACTGATGGCAAAGGTTAGTTTCGATATGAGCGCTGTCCAACATAAATAATGGTTCATTGCGGCACTGTTACCCCACATTCGGCTGCCGCTGATGCAGCGAAACATATCGACGCCTAACGAAGCTCTAGAGATTGCAATGCGATTGGAGGCGTCGCCGATTAGAGATAATGCACCCGGGATGTCGCAGATTCAGACACAGCTTGCCAACCTGACTATATAGTTGCAAGATTTAAAGAAGAACAAGGAATAGTGCGATGAAGTATGGTGTATGCGATGTTGACAAGAGGGACATATGAAAGATGATTGCCCAGATTTTTGTAATTATTTGGTCTCCGGTGCGCCCAATCCATTGAATGACGGCAGTATGTCGTGGTGTCATGTTGTTTTGGTATTTGGGCACAGTCATGATATTTGCCCGTATATGCAGAAAATGGTGACAACCCCGCGAAATCTGTATTGCACCTTCTGTGTGTAATGATCAGCGCGCTGCACCTCTACAGCCACAGGTAGCTCAGCCGCAACCACAGATGCTTCGGTGGCTATTATTACTCGTGGAGGCAAGACGACTGGGGAAGATGGTCCGCGACCACTCATTCGCTTGGCTGATCAGAAGACGGTAAATTTTGACATTGATGCGGAGCGGGAGACGTTCCTGGAAGCACGTTGCACTTTGGAGAAAGATCGCGGTAAGGCTATTGTTTGCGATATGCCGCCGGTCTTTGATGCCACATCAGACTCCGATCGACCACCACCAGGGATATCGCAGAAGTTCCTTGAAAGTTGTCTGTCATTGGCACGAGACCCGGCTGCCCTGGTTGAGATTGAGGGATGGTTGTAGCAATTTCTGAAAGGACGGCAGGAGTTGGCAGCAAACCCCTTACAGTGACGAAAGACTGGAAAGGAAATGCGAATGAATATTCAGATCGGTGACTACGATGTTGATTCGGTTATTCTTGATCTTGGTTCGGATGTTAACATCTTAACCAAGCAGGCGTGGCAGAAGATGGGGAGTCCCCCATTGAGCTGGTCTCCTGTGCAGCTCCGGTTGGCTAACCATGTGAAGGTTACACCGATTGGGCGGGTTCCGTGGCTCATGATTGATATTGAGGGCATGAAGACTTATGCTGATTTTGACGTCATTGAAGTAGTTGATGGCGGAAGCTCCCATCCTGCGCTATTGGGGATAGGATGGGCTAACGATAGTGGATCTGTAATCAACTTCAAGAAGCGCATGATGAATTTTGAGAATCACGATTTCTGAGTCATCGCTCTGTTGGATCCGGCTGAAGGATGCCGATATGTTGAGCCTGTCAAAGATGACGATCACACTGGCTGGGATCATGCATTTAATATTTCTAAGGACTACATTCATCCCACGATCCACGGAGAGCTGGAGTGGCGCAGCGAGAGTTCTGCGTCTTCCGACTCTGATGATGCATTAGAGCACTGGCAGAACCGGATGCATGAAGTACCATTCCGGAAATTTGGCTTAGTTACGCAATCCTTATGTTGGGTTGTGACAGAAACAGTCACACTACTTGTCTATGATGGGTTGCCTGACCTCACTAACTTTTTGGTGGAATTTGAAGAACGGGTCTCAGAACCCCAGCGATTGTTGGCCTTGGAGGAAGCACTGAAGGCTGCTCCAGCATGCTGGTGGGCGACACATAAGAAATTCATTAAATATTGGTCACAGTGTCGAAGGTTGATGATGGTTCGATTTGGAAATACTGAGGTCTATCACACCGGCAAGTATGATGGCCAAACTGATCCCGGTGATCATGTGATGGAGTGCCAACGATTGTGGGTAGTGCGACCCAGCGATGAGTGGGTTCATGCTTTTGTCCATACTTTGGAGGAGATACCGCGCTCATGGTACACTGCAGCCAAGTTGCGCCGTGACATTACAACATGGGGGGAGTTGACGATCTGTTTCACTCATACCTTCACATTTGCGGATGCCAACCCTGATGTCCATAACGCCCTGCAGCTCATCCGCGATGTGATATCTTAGGTTGTTCCGGTGGCCTGCCCTGTTGACCCGCACACCCACAGTCAGATGCAGTCTCTCATGGAGTGATTCAACGTGAGTGGAGGGCCAGAAGATGATGATGATACCCAGAATATCAACATTCCCTAATCCGGAGGAATTCGCGATGTGGTACCACCTGTTGCACCAAGTAATCCGTTCAATCAGCCGTTGCAGCTTCGCAAAACGAATATCGACACTGAGGCTACTCCCAAGTTTTCCAATATTGGGGATTATTGGGATGATGAGATGATGAGTAAGGTTACTGAGTTACTGCATGAATTTCAGGACGTGTTTCCCATGAAGTTTTCCAAAATGAAGGGAATCTTGGGTGATTTAGGAGAGATGAGGATTCCATTGAAACCAGATGCTAAGCCAGTCCGACAGCGACCTTATCGGCTAAATCCGCGACATAAAGAAAAGGTCAAGGCGGAACTTGATTGGATGTTGGATGCTGGTATTATCAAACCTGTGGAAGAGTCAGAATGGATCAGTCCTATGGTGGTGCAGGACAAGAAAATAGGCGAAGTGTGCATTTGTGTCGATTTGGGGAAGTTGAACGATGCCTGCTTGCATGACCCCTTTCCGACCCCGTTTACCGATGAAGTACTTGAAGGCGTGGGTGGCCAGGAGATGTACTCTTTCACTGATGGATTCTCTGGCTACCATCAGATTCGCATTGCCAAGGAAGATCACCATAAGACAACTTTTGTTACTGAATGGGGTTGCTTTCAGTACACGGTCATGCCCTTTGGTCTGAAGAATGCACCTGCGATATTTTCCCGGGTCGTTGTTGCCGCATTCAAAGATTTTATTCAAAAGTTTCTGCAGGTATATATGGATGATTGGATTGTTTATGGATTGATTCACGATCACTTGGCTAATCTGCGATTAATGCTTGAGCGATGCCGACAGCACCAGATATCGCTGAACTTGAAGAAATGTATATTTTATGCACCCTTTGGAATACTACTGGGTCATATCGTGTGTAAGCAAGGATTGCTGGTTGATCCAGCAAAAATTGTGCTTATTTTGGGGTTGCAACCGCCGACCACTGTTAAGCAGTTGCGCACCACCTTGGGTCATACGGGATATTATCGCAAGTTTATCGGGGGTTATGCTACGATTGCGGCCCCTATGGAGAAGTTGTTGAAAAAGGATGCGGCATTCCAGTGGAACCCGGAATGCCAGGCTAGTTTTGAAACGCTCAAGGCGAAGATGGCGTCGGCACCGATCTTGGTCTTTCCGGACTAGAGTAAGGAATTCCATGTCCATGTTGATGCTTCATCGATTGCTTTAGGGGTTGTATTGGCTCAACTAGGAGAAGGCGACATTGATCATCCCATTGCTTTTGCTAGTCGGAAGCTGTCCTCTGCAAAACGTAATTACACTACCACAGAACGAGAAGGTCTGGCCATGGTTTACGCGCTACAGAAATTTAGGCACTATTTGTTGGGTGGCCACTTTAAAATGTTCACTGATCATTCTGCATTGAAATACTTGGTCAATAAGCCTGTGTTGGGGGGGAAGATCTGTCGGTGGCTACTGTTGTTTCAGGAGTTTGATTTTGAGGTTGTTGTGAAGCCGGGGCGGTTGAATGATGGACCAGATCATTTGTCATGGATTGATACAGGGGAGGAACCGACTAATATCGACGATGGGTTGCCAGACGCCTAACTATTTCATGTTGCCGCTGCTGATCAATATTTTGATGACATCCTTCAGTTTTTGGTGACCGGCACCGCGCCCGATGACTTTACCATTGCCCAGAAGAAGCAATTGGTCGTCAAGGTTGCTGATTTTCAACTGATCGCGGGAGAGTTGTATAAATTGGGTGCCGATGAGATATTGCGCAGATGTGTCTTGCCGCATGAGCAGGCACAAATATTGGCTGAGGCACATGGTGGAGTTATGGGAGGACATTATGGCGATCGGGCGACTGCCAGGAAAATACTGCGCACAAGTCTTTGGTGGCCTACATTACATAACGATGCGACCGACTATGCGCGATCTTGTGATGTTTGTCAACGAACTGGCAAGCTGTCCAGATGCGACGAGATGCCGCTGCTACCTCACGTAACATTGCAACCATTTGAGAAATGGGCTGTGGATTTTTTCGGACCGATCAATCCACCAGGGAAACGTACGGGTGCGTGATACATCATTGCAGCGACAGAGTATTTGACCCGATGGGCTGAGGAAGCGCCTGTAGTTGATTGCTCCGCCGCAACAGCCGATTGATTTTTGTTTGATCACATTATCACTCGTTTCGGCTGCCCCAAGATTTTGCTGAGTGATCAAGGCAACCATTTTCTCAATCGCACTATCAGCGCATTGACGGAGGAATTGCAGATTCAGCACAAGAAGAGTACACCCTATCACCCACAAGAGAATGGGACGGTAGAAGCGTTTAACAAGGTCTTGGAGCATGCGTTGACAAAGGTGTGTAATGCGAACCGCGATGAATGGGATTTGAAAGTTCCAGCGGTCTTATGGGCCTATCGCACCACATGTAAAAGGTTGACTGGTCAGATGCCTTTCAAGCTGGTATATGGGAAGGAAGCAATTATGCCGATGGAGTATATTGTCCCAAGTCTACGCATTGCGGCTATTACAGGTATGGATGATGTTGCAGCATTAGATGAGCGTCTAGCACAATTGGTAGAGCTAGAAGAGGATCGATTTATCACTGGCTTTCATCAAGGGGTGGAGAAGGATAGACAGAAGGCATGGCATGATCGCCACATAAAAAACAAACAGTTTTAGCAAGGCGACTTAGTGTTACTATACGACAGTAATTTTATGAAACATCCAGGCAAGTTGCAGATGCATTGGCTAGGTCCCTATCGCATCACTAGTATTACTTTAGGAGGAGCGATTCAATTGCAGCGATTGGATGGGGGGATGCTCCCCATGCTGGTGAATGGTCACAGGTTGAAGCCCTATCATGCGGGCTTGGAACAGTGCGATGTCTGAGTCGCATTGGTAAAAAAAAAATAAAAAATTGATGATGATTGTTGCAGGTTGCTTGGTGGGAGATGGCGCACCAGTAGAAGAAGGTATGCGGCAAAAGGGAGGCTTGTACCGCAAGTTTGGAATAGTCAGCGATATATATGGCAGCATGGCGGCCCGGTCAGATCAGTAATAAATTCCAAAAGTGGAGATAGTTAATTAACGACGCATTTGAATTATGGGCATTAATGGCAGATACGGCCGAGGGGAGGACAAGATCGCCAACGGATTTCCCTCATTAATACAAGGATTTGGTTGAATTAATGCAAGATTTAGTCATGATTACGGCCGAGTTGGATCGATGTTATAAGTATGGTTTAGCGTCGGGCAGCAGACACCGAGAAATTAGCAAGCCGAGTTGTTGTGGAGCGCTATCGAGCTTTTCGTCAGTTACTGTTAGGTATATTACGACGAGTGGTGAGGTATGCCAGGAGAACTGAAGACATTCTCGTTTAGCAATGAAGTGGAGTCACCCTTCGTTTCGGTCTTTGTAGAGTAAGAAGCTGTGTCCTCGGACACTGTTTATCTTGGCGCCGAGGTTTCCAACATGCCGGTTGGAGCATCAAATGTTGCTAAGAAGCGTCGAGGGGGTCAGGCTTCTGAATCCCTGCAGAGTAAGAGATTACTTCGATCTGCGGTGGCTGGCGGAGTTACGGAGCAAGTGGGACAGACCAGTCACCCTGCAACTGCATCTGCCCAATGGCTGGGCTAGTCCGTTGGTAATATTCTTGGGTACATCCCTCCTATTCGGTCGGATGCCACCTCGCATAAGATGACCCCGAAGCTGAAATTCAGTGTGAAGATGCCCGCACTCCCGGTAGGCTTGGAGTGCAGGGTGGATATTGGGCTGGCGCTGATGCGCCTATGCTACGACGACCATGACATGGTGGCCCACCTTGAAATTTCCTCCGCACCATATGTAAAAGAGACGCGCCATTTACCGGAACCAGTGATACATGACTGAGTGCTCAGATTGCGGCAGGCCGGCCTGTTAGGGTTAATTAACATGCTGCATTTCGGACGCTTGATGGAATTCAGTTCTTGTGTAAAGCAGCTCTTGTCATGCTTCCATGGAGGTTCATTATGGTTGGACAGAGAAGTCCCAGTCATGGTTGACCTGATTTCTTTGATTACCGACTTGCCTAAGAATGGTGTTGATCCGACAGAGTTTCTTCAAGGAAAGGCCAGTGAGCGGAAGCGGGCACGTCGGTTGGCATAGAAGTATGACTTGGAATCGGATGGGCGCGGGTATCGCACCAGTAGCTGCAATAATCAGGTGGTACTCATGGGCATTAAGATTCTGTGCTGTAAGGTGATTAGGGGAGGTCGCCCTAACCAATGTAACTTGGGGATAGTTGCCTGCGCCGAGCAATGCGCGGAAGGAGTCCAGATGAATTGGTCCTTATATCTCTTGAATCAGCTAATGGAGGATGTTGCAGACGTCCAAGTGGGGAGGGGCACCTTTTCATATAGTTGGTTATTGCTGCTAATTGCTCTAGTTGCATGGAAAGAGCCTGCTAAGGAATGACGCGAGGCACGTTATCAGAATCTGTGGGCTGTGCGAGAGCCTGAGCGAACCCGGGAATGCCAATTACAGTTTTGGTTGTATTCAGAAATGCTTTGTGACGCCGCAACCCAGGTCCCACGTATATCCATTGATATTGTGGCACGATTCACACCGGTCATGGCATTTGCAATACGACCGAGTGTCATACATATACAGGCTCACCGTGATGTTAATCGATAATGGTTGCAGACAAGGTATAGAGTGACAACAGCATATTTGGAGGCCATCATGAACGAGTGGCCGGAGGCTTGGCGACAGCCCATGAGTCCTGCAGAAATTGATGCTGGAGGTCCCCCAGAAGGCCCTAAGGATTGAATATCAGCTCAGGATTAGCAGAGTCATCATAGTTTCGATTGGGAGTCAATCCGAATACCAACTGCGGATGATAGCGATTGTGATCTGGAGGAAAATCGGACAAAACGACACCATGAGCATGCCACGATCAGCGAGCTGTCTTTACCAGCAGAGGCGCAGTTGGGCCGGTTAATCACAGCCATTAACCATGCCGCCACGGCGGCTTCCAATAAGATGTTTGTCAAAGTGGAGGAGGGATTCTCTACGCTTGCTGCCTGTATGGATTCTCTGGGTAATGCACTGTTACAAACGGAACCTGGCAGTGTACGCATGTAGGAGACGGTCACGATCCGCACCACGCCCCGGGTAAAGAATGTCAACATTCCCCCGACTGCGGTTGTGACTGATAACGAGGAGTTGAAAAATGTGCTGCAGTCGATTGACCAGGTGACTATCAATGTTCATGTGCTATCGAAAATGGCACTGACGACAATGCAGAGGGGCGCCTCCCAGGAAATGGCGGATAGAATGCATGAACTCAGCAAGAGCTGTAAACACTTGCAGGCAAGAGAGGCCACTTTGACCACCGAGAAAGATGAGCTTATCGGCAGAGCTGCTACAGCACGAAAAGTAGTGGATGACCTTGAAGCCGACCTTAAGCAAGAGCGGGCCGAGACCAGTCGCACCATTGAAGAACTTAAAAAGGAACAAGACTTCCTTATTGCGGAGAAGGCTCGCATGTGGGATGACAGCGCTCGGGTTGACCGAGTGATTGTGGAGGCTTATCAATATGTCCCGGAGCCCACTGAAGAAGTAGATGTGTTTCACCAGGTGTAGTGGCTGGGAGCTGCTATTCTTCAGTTGCGACAGGAGAACGACCACTTGAAGGCTCAGTTGAAACCCAATACGCCTCAGGTCGAGCTGGACGAATGACGAAGGGAAATTGAGGAAGTTGCCACCCAGATGGAGGAGCTGGAGACGAAGGCGACTAGGCTCACCACCAAAACAGTAGAGTTTTGGGGCCGCATCGTTCACGATGATCAAATTGAACAACTCACTAAGACCCGACAGGAAGCGGAGGGCCAGGTGGCTACATTGAAGGATGTGATGAGAAGTTTGCCACCAATGGAGCAAGTCGCTAAATCGCACGAGCTGAAGGACTTGCAACAACGGGTCACCAAGGCAGATGAACGCCAGAAGCTGCGTGCGGCCTAGTTAGAAGAATTCCAGGACACTGGCAGGAAACTGATGTTGCAGGAAAGTGAAGCACTCCCAGCAGTACAACAGTATCGACAACAGGTCATGAATAGGCTTATCGATCACCCATCGACCGAAGATGTGGTCACCAGTCAGGCAGCAGCTCAGGAGACTCAGGAGTTGGTGAGGAACGTCGAACAGCCGTATGTAGACTTCAAGGCAAGGACCGCGACGTGTACTCTATACAGCAGTTGACGTGGCTCAAGGGAGAGCCACAAGATTGTGTTGGGGGCCTGTTGGCAGGTGGTTTGATGAGGATGTGTCGCGGTACCACTGACGTTGCGACACGTTGGATAAAGGTGCGCAAGGAGTATTTTGTACCAAAGGATACCACAGTTGGCGGGTTTTGGGTCACTTGGACCATGTATTTTGTAATATTGAGTTAAGTATACCGCAGTTGGTGGGTTTTGGGTCATGTATTTTGTAATATCGAGTCAATTGTACCGCGGTATGCGGGTTTTTGGGTCATCAGACCAAGTCAGTTAGTCGATTGTCCATAAGTGTCGGTTAGGAAAGTGGACAAGTATTGGAATGGGCGGAATCCTATAAATAGATGAGAATTGTAAGTGTTGAAGAAGGAGGAATGATAGAGAGAAGATAGAGCTGTATGCGAAGATAAGGCGGGAGTTGTGCAGAGATTTATGTACTGCTTTTGGTTTTCCATAGTAATATAAGATGATGGTTTGGTACAATCTGTGTGTAATGTTGCTCGATACTTATGTTATTGTCTTGTCTTAATGCCATTATCTATTTCTGTTGCTATGCCGCAATAATATGTTATAGATATCTTTCTACTGTAATGTTGCAATTAAAGTAATGTGCGATCTCTGTCTACTGTAATGTTAAATGCTGCGATTAAAGTGATGTAACTTCGCGATGAATATTTAGAATTGCTGTTAGTATCATATTGCCGCAACTCGCCTCCTCCCTGGGCGGAAACATGGTTCTGTTTGCTCTTCATGGACGCCTCGAGTGAGATCTCATCTACTCTGCGGGTGTTGCTAGGTGGGCTCAAACCTGCCCGGGCCGGTGCCCAGGGAGACTGCGGTATGTGTCGATAGTTGGTGGACCCCTGTCGACTGTGAGGTCGCGACTTGGTCAACAGGGAAACCAAATGGAAGGATAATGAACTAGTAACTTTCCCTTTTTGGTCTAACATCTTCATGGAAGATCAAACACGATATTTTTCATGGACATCTAGAAAAACTCTTTTGTTTGACGTAATTGCAAATCTTAAGAATGTAGATTACATAATCCTAGTGCACTGGGTATTTTTCAAGGTTGTCGAATCCATATATACAATCATAATCAATGATTTCAACATATTTGTAGGCGATTTCAATAAAATCCAAATTACAAAATTTTAGCAAACGCAAATTAAAAAAAAAAAGCCAAATTGTTGACTTGCCATCCTAGTTTGAAATAAAATATTTCTTTGTTTTATAGGTGACAATTGGAAATGTGAACTCTTGTAAGGACCAATAAAAAATACCATCATTAAACACAATCTAGAGCATGTGGTAAATGAAGAGTTGTGCCTTCCCCCCTTACTTTGTGCAAAAAAAAAAGACTCACCTTCCTAAAAAAAAATTCATTATGAAGTCAAATATGCTTAAGAGAAGTGGTCCACATTAACATAGAAGCTCCAATATACCATGATCCTTATGCCAATGAGGGTAGTGACAATGGAGTGATGTCTCCTACTAACATAATGGTTGACTTGTTAAGTATGTTTATTACCTATGAGTATGCTCACTCCTTGACATTCTTTAAGGAATAAATATAGTTCGATTGTATGATATATAACATATCAATTTATTCAATTTAAAGTAATAATAATTTTATGTTTTTATTAGATATCTTAATTTGTAATTGGGACCATTTTCATGGGTGAATTTCTCCTACATTCTTATAAAAAGTAAGATCTTATAAAAAACAAGATCACAGAAAATAGGGAAAAATGATAACCCTTAAGCTACCATTTTTAAAAGCTCCTACTTTTTTGTATACAAATTTAAATAAATCTTGAATTTTGATCATTCCTTGCACTTAAATTTTGAATTTTGGTAGTTAGGAGAAATAAGTCTCAAATTTTGTTGTAAAAATAAGGGCTTTCCAAACAAGAAAAAGCTACCAAATGAGAGAACCAAACCATTCAAAGCACAAAAGAGGCAGGGGTGTTTCAAAAGAAGAAGTAAATGCAAATCTTTGGTATGCTTACTATTTATCTATTTTTATTGATAATTCCATTTGACCTTTAGGTTTAACATAGGTGGTGGCTAGTTTTGTTTTCATGGAGAACTCAAGGATTTATTTCTTCCCTTTGGAGAATTTCATTTGTGTTTTGGACTAGGAAAATTAGGTTTGGTTTATTGGTTGCCAATTTAGTGCTCATTAACAACCACATTGTTTTGTTAAAGAAGAACTCATTAAGGAACCCATACTTTATTAAATTGGGTTTCATGTTCTTGGGCACAATTAAGGAGAAGAGTTCATAAAAACCCCAAACTTTGTCAAACAAGGTTTCGTGTTGTTATGACCCTCCTCGAGGGTACTATGGGAGGCAAAGGGCCCATCAGAGTAATACTGGAGGCCTTTCAATGTAAAGTGGACTAGGTCCACTATGTTTGTTATAATTAAATAAGGTCCACTAGGTAGTTAATAGGTTGTTATGGTTAGAATTGTATTGTGATTTATAAATAAGGATGGAGTCCTCCTTATGAGGAATATGTAGAGTCTATTGTATTTGGAGCTTAGCTCATAGGAGGTTCCCCCCTCAAAGATGCAAGTGAACAAGAGTGGATCCTTTCACAAAAGAATCAAGTGTAAGATGTTTCTCTTCCCTAAGGAATTTTGTATTAATAAAAGTGTGGAGGATTTCTAATATCTCTTTTGCTTTTTCATTTATATATAAGGTCCACAACAACTGGTATCAGAGCCAAAAACATATAACATTTTTTTCACTCTTTATTTTGTAGGTTTTCAAACAGAAAAAGAGGGTCATGACACTTAGATCCATTGCTTCGTATTTTTTGGAATAAATTTTAGAAATTGATTGCAGATTTGAGTTCCTCTCAGAAAAATACACGATTTTAAAAAACGTTGCCCCAATCATAGTCTAGACGAGGGAGATCTTGTCATTTGAAATTTGTTATTTTTTAGGATTTTTGTTGACGACTATGGATCTTGCAAAATACATAAATTTTGATAAGGTGACAAGATTGCAACTAGATCAATGCCATTGGAGAGAGAATTTTTAGGGCTTTTATATGGCATATTATATTACACATTTCTAGTCAATATTCAATATGCTATAACCCTTGCAAAATTCCTCCCTCAAACCCTTATGGAATTAAAGCATGGAAAAGTGGTGGAACATGCCATGAGAGGAACCTATGTGGCTCACAAAAGCTTTTCAGGACATGCAAGCCAATTTGAAATATAGGTAGTTGAGAATGAGTAAATTTAAGGAGGATTTGGTTATATTAAATAGGGCTAATACCACATATTATTCATCGTTGAAAAGGAAAACTAAGAAAGATATGCATGGTATGATTTAGAAGATGCTAATTTGGGTTGGCATATGGATAGTTGTAAATTTTTAAAAGATAACTACTTCCATATTCCTTTTTATGACTCTTCTCCACCATATGAAGAGAAATTTGTGGAGGAAAGATAACAACAGGTGGTGCCTACCAATTTCTAGTTTGCTTCTTTTACAGTAATAGAGTTCCTCTTAGATACATCCTTTTACTACTCTATGAAGGATCTATTTGTTGTGGATGGTTATACTTATTTGAATCCACATGACCATCATGGGAACGTGAAGCAGAACACTCAAGGTCTTGTGGAGTTTAGGTGTCATGGATGGGGTGTTAGTTGGAGCACACAGGAATTGGACATGGGTTTATGGATGAGTTCCTTCGACTACTTAACCATGGCCATTGACACTTGTACATGGGATTCAAGCTTAAACTGGATCTTTTTGGACGATGTCAACATGGTGGCTAACACGTATACATGGACACCTAGTTCCTTGGCCTAATTCAACATGGCGAACAACATTTGTCCATGGGAACCTGGTTTATGGTTGTACATATTCATGCCAAGCATTGAGAGAAACCCTTTTGTAATGGGGTGGAGTGTTATGACCCTCCCTGGGGATGTAATTGCAAATCAGAGGGCCCATTAGAGTAATGGTGGAGCCCATTCAATGTGAAGTTGACTAGGTCTACTATGTTTGTTATTATTAAATAAGGTCCACTAGGTTGTGAGGAGGTTGTTATGGTTAGAATTGTATTATGATACATAAATAAAGATGAAGTCCTCCTTATGAGGAATGTGTGGACTATATTGTATTTGGAGCTGATCTCATAGGAGTATTTCCCCTTGAAGAAGCAAGTGAGCAGGAGTGAAACCTTCCATTAAAGGATCAAGTGTAAAGTGTTGTCCTACCCTAAGGGTTTTCATATTAATAAATGTGTGGAAGATTTATAATATCTCTTTTTGATTTCATTTTTATATATGAGGTCCACAACACATGTTGTTGGGTATATTTTCCATTCTCAAGCTAGAAAATTGGCTTGGTTATTGTCAAGACTAGTGTGAAGGTTCTGGTTCTTACTCTTGCCTATGTGAGAGTTGTGGAATCAATGGTAGAGAGAATAGGAAAGTGTTTGACTAAAACGGTGCATTTCCACATAGGTCAAACACCTTAAGCAATTTCTCGCACAAATAGATCATAAATCAACACATTGATGTTTTATGTGGTTAAAGCCCTCAGAGAGTGAGACAATCCATGGCCCCAACCAGAAAACTACTTGAGGCAATATATCAATGCAAAATGAAAAATAATTTACATATGATTTTCTCACGATCGATCATCAAGCAAATAGACCTCTATGCACTTTAAGTAGAAATCATGGACCAATCGGGTGCTAATCCATGGATCAATAATGGTTAAGATTGGGGAGAAGATGAATCAACATATGTTAACGGACAATCCACTTGAGCGGACACGAGCCGGATCTCCCTAGATCAAGTGAATCTAGAACAAATAGTACAAAATACAAGACTCATTTCCTAGATCTAGTTACAGATCGAGTACTTAGATATCGTACCTTTCAGATCGTGGATCCTTCTCCTTGTTGTTGCTCCAAGTCTCGCGGTCGTCAGATCTCTAGCTGCAAGACCTGTTAAGACAATATGGAAACGATACAAGAAATACAAGATATCCAAAAAATAACTGATCTAAACTAACAGTTGAGGAAGAAATTTCTAAACATCATCAACGAGACAACATTCATGGAAAGAGATTATATTAACTGTATTAAAAAGTGGGAATACATAGAAAGGATGAAGCTACAACCAAAGCCTCAACGCTGCATCCTCCATCCAACATGTCCAAGCCAAGCCTCCAAGGTGGTACAAGATTCTTAATCACCAATGTGGATTCTATCAGCATAAGGATACCATATACCTCCCCCCTTCTCATGGAGAGAGTGGGTGTTTATATAGGGCTAAAGAGATAGGGTAGGTTGAGGATTAGGGGGAGATGGTTAAGGGATCTTCCCATAAGGTTAGGGACTGAAATGCCACCTCACCTAGAGCCTAGGGATAGGCCTCCACCTCAACAAACTTCTATAGAGATCTCGAGACTCCCCAAAATAGCCTTTAACCAACCTCGTCGCACCCTGGTAGAGGACACAGAACGACAGAGGGGGTCGTCGCACTTTCTATGAGGACAACCTCCGACAGTGTCTCATCCTAACTGACCAAGAACTATGACGTCGCACCCTAGATGAAGGAGAAGTGAGACAGACTACTCAAAGAGGTCAACTAGGCAAGGAAATTCCTCAGTTGGATATGTTTTAGCCCAAAATGAGGTTAGGGGTCAGAGCAAAGAGTTTACACAATGGTCAATATGACGACATTATCACAATGGTGATGATGACGACAGTTGGTCATAATGACGATACTTGCAACGGTCATGGTGACGACACTAGGTCATGATGACGACTGACTAGGTCATGATGAAGACACTCGCAACACTTGCGACACTTGCGACACTTGCACAAGGGTGACGACATTTTGGTGTAACAACATATCACTTTATTTCTAGAACACATCGTGACTGTCGGATTACATAAGTAAAACATACTAAATACACACACTTAACCTAAAGACACATTAGTCCAACTTGATCGTAACTAAATCCTAAGTGTCTAAGTATCCTAACATCCCCCCTTAAGAACAACTTGGGATAGGACTGAAGAATTTACAAAGGTGACATAATAGGAGAAGGAAGGAGGTATTAGAGCCTATCCCTCCTTAATGAAAAATATTGAAGTCCTAACATAGATCAAAGTTTATAAAACTTTGCTTCTATAAGGTACTTTGTGAAGATGTTTGCAACTTGATCATCTGTAGGGAAAACAAACACTTTGAGAACACAATCATGTATAATCTTTCTGATGAAGTGCATTTTTAGTTCAATGTGTTTTTTGTGCTAATCTTGAACTAGATTTTTGATGATCTTAATGGAACTCTGATTGTCACACCATCGGGTAGTCATATGTTGCTACTAGAACCCAAACTATGAAAGGATTTTTTGAAGCCATAGGGCTTCTTGGATTGCATTAATTGTGGCTCGATACTTTATTTTTGCTGAAGAAAAAGCAAGATCTTGTTGTTTCTTAGAATCCCAAGTGACAAAGCTAGAACCAAGACTGAAAACATAACCACCATTATACTTTTTATAATCAAGGTAACTAACCCAATAAGAATTAGTGAAACCAACCAACAAAGGATCCCCCTTGAATTGCAATGAATCGCAAACTAAACTTTAGCCTAGATACACTAAAGTATCATTTTTGTTGCTTTCAAAGGGCTTTCATGGGGCATTTTCATATACTAGTAAATAAAACCAACATCAAAGGTAATGTCAAGACATGTATGAGTCAAGTAAAAAATACTACCAACTAACTAATGGTACAAGGTGGCATCTACTTCAGGTGTAGTCTAGGTGGCAGTAAGTTTGACTCCATATTGGAAAGGAGATGGGGCTAGTTTACAATATTCCATGTGAAAGGTGATGAAGGAGGTCATAAGCATACTTAGACTAAGAAAGAAAAATTCCTTCCTTGGTTTCAAGACTTAGAGGCCAAGAAAATAATGCAAATGTCCTAAGTTGGTCATTTCAAATTTCGTATTAAGCATGGATTTCACATGGGTTAAAAATTTAGGGCCACTACCAATAAGAATAAGATCATCAACTAAGAACAAATGTTATGAGATATTTTCCTACTTTCTTGGTATAGACATTGGGGTTAGAATGAATTATAGAAAAAATGATGCCAAGAAGAAAGTTATCCATTTTGGCATACCAATCCCGAGGAGCTTGCTTAAGGTGATAGAGAGATTTCTTAAGGTGACAAATGAGGTTGGATTCATTCTGAAGATAACCAAGAGGTTGTTTCATGTAAATTTATTCTTACAAATATCCATGTAAGAAGGAAGATTTTTCATCCATTTATGGATGGACCTATGGTTTATGTGGAGTGGAAAGGGCTAAAGCAAGGTAGATGGAATTCAATTTGGTGACATGGGAAAATGTTTCATTGTAGTCAATCCCTTCAACTCGGGAAAATCCTTTTGCAACTAATGCTGCCTTAAGTATTTCAACACTTCCACCTAATGCATACATAGTTCTATACACCCAATGACATTTGAATAATTTTTTTAATTTTGGAAGAGGTACAATTTAATATACTTAAACCTCAGAGAAAAAATAGAAAACACAAGAGAGAATAGATAAAACTAGAAAGTGATCTCTTGTATGAAATATAAAATAGATAGCTATGTTCACTTTCCTCTTCAAGGGGGAAAATTCCAAGAGAAAATCTCAAATACAATAACATTTCTTGACAACACATTACATAGCTTGCTACCCTGTATATAGTTCTTCAATAGTCAAAGATATAATTACATGTGGTCCCTCTATTAATGAGAATCAACCACCTAGGGGCCTTTATTCAATAAAGAGGGACATTTTACACTAAGTCACTACCCAATAAATATCTAATGGGCCTTATGGCCTAGTACATTAATAAAGTAGGGGAAGTTAGAGTAGGACCCTAACATGCCACCCCCTTTCAAAAGTAGCATTTTACTAAAGGCTAGAGATGGGGAAATTGCTACAAAATGGATGACGGTTCCCAAGTAGTATATTTTGTTGAGGTTTCATTCCATTGAATAAAAAATTCACGAATAGTACAATGATTTAGATGATACTCCCTAGTGTCCAAAACTACTTTTGGTTGGAGCAAAATGGAGCCTTCTTCATCTAGCTCGGGTAATGTAGTTTGAACTCAACAATTCTGACCCACTATTTGCTTTAAACAAGATACATGAAATAGTGGGTGGATCTTAGAGTGTGTTGGAAGTACTAATTTGTAGGCCACTTGACCAATGTTGTTGGCACAAAAAGGAGACCAGGGTTATTGCGCAAGGGCCAACAAAGGGGCACCGTTGTAGTCTTAGTGTGCTAGCATTTGAAGCACAACCAAGACTGGCGTGGATTAAGGCTTATAACTATATGTTCATGACATGAGTTTACAATAACCATAAATATGCATCAATAGTTAAACACATCCATTATTCATTCATCTCAATAAATATCGTTAATTAGAAAGAGATAATTTCATAAGCAAATGCAAAGTAAAATTGACACATTCAACATAATTTTGAGGGGGGCAATAATTTCTTCCATTATCCTATCAGTTTCAAAATAAAACTATAACATTTTGGCCATAGGCCTTACATTCATTATGGAATCACCCATCGTGGGATAAAACCCCAAAACCCAAAATATAATATCTCTACTGCTGCTGGTTCAGATCTGCTTGGTAGAAACAGTCTTACAGGATCTCTCTCTTCCTCTCCCCTTTTTCATATTCCGCTTCCCTTTTATAGTTGCGTGCTGGGTCCAAAACCGGTCCAAGACTGTTGTGGAGGTTACCTTGCTTCCACAATCTCTAGTACTTTCCCTTACTTCCACCACTTTCGCTACTCTTCTTCTTCTTCTTCTTCTGTTGCTTCCTTATCTTCCGCAACTTCTGGTCTTCTTCCGATACCTTATTTTCTTGGGCTATTACAAAATGAAGGAGCCAATAGGCCCCGACCACAAAGGTTTACTCGCCCTCGACTCAACGCTGCTTCATAAATAATTCCTGGACTTCTTCAATTGTTGGTCCTTCAAATGAAGGAGCCAACTTTGGTACTTGCAAAAAATATTTCTTCTATAGTTTTGTGAACTCATCCATCTTGTTTTTTCATCTGTTAATCAACTCATTGGTGTAGTCTGGAAATTCCTAAAACTTCTCCTTATCAGGACTAGTGGGTTTTTTTGTTCCAACTATTATACTTTTGCATTGGCAATGTGTTCTAACTGTTGTAACTTAGAATATCTGTCATGTGTTGTATCCTTTAATTCGCGTACAACTGGTTTGGAAGCACATGCTTTTTCATGTATACTGTCCATATCATTGTTGAGAGCCTAGGTTTCTTGGTATTTTTGGGAATTTTTTTTATGGATCGGCCAACGAGGTGACCTCCTGATGCAATTGTCTAACTTTCTCCCTTAATGCTGCCATCAATCTTTGTTTCTTTTCCAAAATGACGACCTAATCATTCAAAGCAGTGAAAAGTTCTTGACTCTGCTTGGTTTTCTGCTAGAGATGTGTTATGATGGTTGCTGTAGTACCAATGACTTGGGAGACCTGATTCATAAGATGCGTTTGTGGTGCATCATCTTGGTTCTACAAATTAATCAACTACTGGTGAAAATTATCGCGCTCCTCATGAAGTTGCTGCCACAAGACACAAAGATGCTGAAAACTATCTGGTAGTATAATAGGGATGATCTCTTCTAGTGCTGCAGGTACATGTTTCCAGACTTGCGACCACATAGCACACAACTAGTCGCATAGTGCATAGACAATGTATTCCACAATTGATTTATACTTCTCTACTAATTCTTTAGCATCTCTTGCTTCTGCTAACTGAATCCTTGCTTCATCGTATGCTTTCTTGATGTTCTTATGCTCTATCTTTGCAAAAGATAACCATTGTTTATCCTTAGCAATAGTGGTGCAGATCTACTGAAATAGATTTGCAAAGGCACAATAGTACTATCTGGAATAGGGGTTCCAGGTGGTAAATCCTGGAGGGGTAGGGCACTGGAAAATGATTGGGATGATTGGTCATGTACCATGGTGTCTACTTCCTTTTAGTGTTCTTTGAGAAACTATTGATGTACTTAATCAGAAATAAAAGGGACGATATCATGTTGGTTTTGGAAAACTTGTAGCATGACCTAGAAATTTCTTGGATCTTGCGCCCATTGCTCTAGTTGTTCTCTCAAAAAAACAATTTCTTTCTCTTGAGACGATGAATCTACTGGGTCCCTGAGTAGAGCTTCTTCCATAGGATGATCTTATTGTTGGTTTCCTTGGGTGATATGATGTTGCTACGACTAAATGGATTGTTCTAATTCTGAATCCACGGGGATGTCCATCAGATGGTTGGTTTGTGTGGTTAGAGGGTCATCCCTGGTAGCCTCAGAATTTGACACTTCTTGTCTATCCAAGTTTTGTCGCTCTTTCGACTGAAGTGATGGATAATATTCCTAGACTGGAACTCCGAATATAAGGCTAATATGGTTCTTAGGGCCATGAAGGTCAATGATTTTGGATGCACTAGGGTTAGCGCGGAGGGAATATGTAGAAATAGATGAAAGAGGAGGAATAATGTGTGGTTCAGCTGTGGTGGAGGTGTGTGTAGGGTTGGGGGCTACAGTTGTTGAGGGTTTATCGGCATGGGAACATTTTGTTGGGGAGATAACTCGTAGGGATTCCTTAAATAGTTTAGTGGAAACCATGGCGTTATCTAGGAGGGTTTCAATTGAGGGGGGTAGGCGTGGTATTCGAACTTTGGGAAATGGAGTACCTTCTGAAGAAGTACCTTGAGTCTCTTCAATTTTTCTCTTTTGTGAGGAGGAAAAGTGGGTAAAGATGTAAGACATACCTTTGTTGGTATGCGTGCTTTCGAACCTGAGCCATTTGCCGACAACTTTGTGGAATGCATATAGGACTAGGAAAAATGACAAGGTACATGGTGGAAATATGGTGGGGTTTGCTTCAAGCGGTTGAATTTATGTGCGGTCCTGATTGATATCGAACCAAATCTTGGAAGTGTAATTCTTGAGTAAAGTTTCAGCAACTGTTGGCATGTAGATTTTATTCATTTCCTAATACCATTCTTCAAACTGTTCATTGTGAAAGTGTTAATTTTTGAGCAAATATGATGAGATTTGAAATTTAAAACTTTAAGTGTGGAAATACTGAATACTTGAATCAATGAACCATTCGAACACATGAAACATTCAACCATAACACAAGATGTACCCTAGGGAAAAACCTCAAAACAACGAGGATGAAAAATCCCAGCAAATATTCAGAGTATAATTATGATATATAGTAGAGAATGTCTTTTACATCAAGCACACCCAGTGCAATTATAGAGCAAGGGAAGGATAAAGAGAGATTCAGAATAATATCCTGCACAAATAGAAGCGCCTTTCCTTCAAGGGATAAGAGAATTCGCTTCACCTTCAATTCATCAATCCTGTATAACATATTTATATATTCTTCACATGCATCGGATTCTATTTTTAACTTATGACTTTAGGATGATCTTACCCTCCACATGGATGCATCAATCTTGCATGAAGAAGTGTGCCCCACTTCTCATGCAGTGCATTAACTCACTGAACTGATTCTTAGGATGAACTTGTCCCTTAATTGAAATCTTGCCCACTTATCTAGGTGGATAACTTAAGTGTCGTCATGCAAGTGTCGCAACTCAAGTGTTGTCTTTTAGTTTAACATAACTGTCGTCATGCAATAACACTTAGTTAACTAGATCTTCTTTGATATCACTTTGTTAACTCTCTTAACATAAGCGTCGCCATGCAATAACACTTAGTTAACCCTCTTCACTGATTCTTTCTTGTTAACATCACCGTAGTGATCAATTCGAGTTCTCCTTTGATTTACTGAAGTCTTCACTGAAGTTTAACAACTCGAATTCTCTCTTAATTAATTCTTTTATGTGAAATTCAGATTCTCTCATATCTTATCACATCTTATCTTTACCTCTTGTCTTATCTGCATGGTCAATATGTGTTAACTTTAATTATCTATCATATTAGATTATACTCAGAATATTTGTCAGATGTTGTGATCGTATTATATTACTCTCGGACCAAATGCTCATATGCTAAAGTAATTCACTCTAGAGGTGGCCAGTCTCTAAAGGATATTTAATAGAAATCAGTGACCATGGTTAGTAATACATCAAACAACATTAATGCTTCAACATGCAAAGCATCTACCTCTATAACTAGAGGTCCACCCCATGGGTACCTACTATAACTAGAGGTACACATGAGAATATGACTTGACACACAAGTCCCGAGCCTTGTCCAACAAGACTTTACAACATCATCACTTTGATACTTCAAAGCATTCACCTCAACACATGAGGAATAAAATTTTACAACTGAAGGCTTAGTCATTGTTGAGAACAACTTAAGAATCTACTCCAAGTTCCCGAGTCCAACTCAGGCTCCCTACCTTAACACATGAGGCCGAATCCTGGTTGCACAAGATTGGCTTGGAGAATGACTCATGATGCTGTGCTTTTAACACTCCCTCTCAGCGAGGGAGGAATTATCTACCATACCAAGATTGTCTCAGAAGTACCTAAACTTCCTCATTGATAGAGGATTTGTTAACACATCTTCAATCTTCTCATTAGTAGCAATGTACTGAAGTTTCACTTTTCCTTTCTGGACCATGTCTCTGATGAAGTGATACTTCATTTAAATGTGCTTCAACTTATCATGAAACACTTGGTTTACAGAAAGCTTGATGTAGCTTTGATTGTCACACTGAATGAATGTAGACTCAAGCTTCTCACCGAACAACCCAACACGTAGCTTCCTAAGCCACACTGCTTCTCGATAGGCAATACTAGCAACAATATAATCTGCTTCTATAGTACTCTAGTCTACACAGCCCTGCTTCCTGCTAGACCAAGATATCATAGTAGAACCCAAGCTAAAAAAATAGCTTGACGTACTCTTTTGGTCCACAATGCTACCAACCCAATCATAGTTAGTATACCCAAGTAATAACATCCCTCCACTGGAGGCATATATGATTCCATAAGTAATTGTACCTCGAAGGTACCTAAGCACATGCTTAATAGAAACCCAATGTCTGTGTCTTGGGTCAGACATAAACTGACGTAGAATACTCACAGCATAACATATATCTGGTCTCGAGTGTATCAAGTACATCAACGAACCAATAAGTTGTATATACAAAGTGTGGTCCACTGGATCCGATCCAGAATCTGACTCATGTAGTTTCCTCAAATTGGAAACCATCGGAGTACTCTTGGATTTTCAATCCATCATGCCAAACTTGCATAATATATCAACATTGTACTTCCCTTGAGAAAGAAATATCTCATCTTTTATTTTCCAAATCTCAAGGCCAAGAGAGTAGTGCATAATACCTAAGCCTTTCATCTTGAACTCATAAGTGATCTCCCTCTTGCACCAAGCAATCAGTTGTTCCTCTCCAGTAAGGAACAAATCATCAACATATAGAACCAAATCAACGGTTGGTTCTTCACTACTTTGAAGTACAAATTTGGATCATCTTCGCTCTTAGAGAAGCCCAATATATGAAGATAGTTGTCAATTCTCGAATACCAATCTCTTGGAGATTGATTAAGCCCATACAAGGCTTTCTTCAATTTGCACACATGGGACTCCTTCCCATGAACCACAAACCCCTCAGGTTGCTGAATATAAACCTATTCCTCAACCTCACCATTGAGGAAGGCTGTCTTCACATCCATCTAGTGAAGCTTCCATCCTAGAATAGATGCAAGTGAGATCACAACTCGAATAGTGGTGTACCTGGCTACAGGAGCGAATGTCTCCTCATAGTCTATGCCTTCTTTCTGAGAGAAACCTCAAGCAACAAACATGGATGTATACTTTTCAATACTTCCATCAACAAGATGCTTGATCTTGTAAAGCCATCTGGAAGTAACAATGGACTTCCCTTCAGGTTTAGGAACAAATTCCCAAACATCATTCTTCAAAATAGACCTGTATTCCTTTACCATTGCATCTTTCCATACTTGCTGCTTTGCAACTTCTTCATAGGTGGAAGAATTTGAATAAATGATGTTACTCATCTATGCAACATACCCTGACTATATGTCAGTTTGATTTCTCTCCATGGAAGAGCCTAATGGTGCTCCATGCCTCTATGCATCTTGTAGAATATCTCGACAGCATGAAGATCGCCTCTTGGTAGGAGGTTCATCAACCAGTTCTACTTGTTCCCCAGGAGATAGAAAATATAAGAAATCTGTTCGATTCTCCATCTAAACATATGAATGGGGAGAGTCAGTATCTGGGTCCTCCATCATAGGAGTCTCATGCTCCTCTGTGTCTGTATCATACTGAATCTCTTTCAATCACTTGAATGTTGCCTCTTCATGGAAGGTCACATCTCGGTTGACCTCAATGTGTATTTCACCTGAAACATATATTCTATAGGATTTGGATGATTCGTTATAACCAACAAAGGTTCCTTTATTTCCTGATGGATCCATCTTTTTCCTCTTTTTTTCGCCACATGAATGTATACAGGACTCCCAAAAATCCTCAAGTGTGAAATATCTAGTTTTTCACTAGTGAACACTTTTTCAGGTGTCTTCTCATCCATAATGGCATGGGGACTTCTATTATGGATATATATTGTTGTACTGGTGGCCTCTACCCATAATGAGGTAGATAGATATTGATCATGCATCATGGATTTTGTAGCCTCACATATGGTTCTATTCTTCCTTTCAGCAACCCCATTTTACTAAGGGTTGTAGGGTGCAATTAAATGTCTACAAATTCCTGCATCACTACAGAACTCATTAAATGCATGTGAATCAAATTCACCTCCATTGTTAGATATCAAAGAATATATGTGCTTTCTTATCTGATTCTCAACTAGGGATTTGAATTCTTGAAACTTGCTAAAGGTTTCTCTCTTACCCTTTAGGAACTAAATCCATGACTTTCTAGAGAAGTCATCTATAAACAGTACATAATATAAATATCCACTCAAGGAAGGGGAGACATGGGACCACATACATCATAATATATTAAATCTAAAATCCCTTTAGATCTAGTAGTACTGCTAGAAAAACTCTTTTTAACATTCTTCCCAAGTGCACAACCCCTAGATACACTTTCATGCTCAAAATCAAATACGAGCATACCTTTCACCATTTGCTGTAATCTTGGTAGTGCTTTGTAGTGGAGGTTACCAAGCCTATTATGCCATATATCACATGGACTGGTAGTGTAGTGAACCAT
Organism: Larix kaempferi; assembly: GCA_027924585.1. Taxonomy (NCBI): domain Eukaryota; kingdom Viridiplantae; phylum Streptophyta; class Pinopsida; order Pinales; family Pinaceae; genus Larix; species Larix kaempferi. Next base: position 5,645,888 of record BSBM01000235.1, on the reverse strand, counting down.
AGCTTGAATTTACTTCCCGAGTACCTTGTAGAGACCTCCCTCTCTATCTCCAATCACTACTGCACATTCCAAGTCTTTGTTCTTTGGCCATAATAGTGCTTGATTATCCATGAAGATAACTTGGTAACCCTCATCTTCAAGAACCGAAACTGATAGGAGATTCTTCTACAATCCCAAAACATAAATAATGTCCTCCACATGTAAAATATATCCCGAACTTAAGTGGAAGGAGGTGGATCCAACTCCTTGGATCAAATAGGTTGTGTTGTCTCCCAACTCTACCTTGCATGTAGATTTTTTCTCCTTGATATTGGTGATGTAACTCTTATAACCAGTCATATGTTTGGATGCACCACTATCAACCAACCATGTGTCCTCACTTGTGATGACGGATCCAGAAAGTGCTAATACTAGGTAATACTCCCTCTTTGTCTCCTTTTCTTCGGGTGCATTCTTCTAAGTAGTTTCATCTTCTATTGCGGTAGAAGCATGAAACCTTCCTTTTCCATTTTTATTTGATTTGCACTCCCTTGCATAATGGCCCTTCTTGTCACAGTTGTAGCATCTAAACTTTGACTTGTCAAAGTCCGTGTTGTATACCTTCTTCTTTGAATGAGAAAAATTCTTTTGAGAGAAGTTCTTCTTTCCGTTCTTCATCCTTGCCGTCAGGGCAAGGTTTTTTTCTTTGATGCAAATTGACTTGCTCTGGATTTACCCCTCCTTTTGGAGGCAGTCATGCCACAACCTTTCAAATTTATTTTGTACCTCTCGACCATTTAGTGTAGCCAAGAATTTCTCCCATGAGGATGGGAGACCATCAATAGTAGTTTGGAGAAGATCATCTTCATCCACCACTACTCCAATACTAGCAAGATGATCTCTTACCTGAGAGATCTTGGTGAAGAAGGATGCCACTGTCTCATCCTTCTCCATAATTAGGTTTCGAAGATTATTCTTCAATTCCCTCTTTTGAATTGGGGCGTTCTTCTCATATAGGTCAATGTATCAAACCACTCCTTTGCAGTCTTCAACAGTGTGATCAAAGACATCAAATTGTCCTTTACCGAATCATAGAAGATCCATTTGGATTTAGCTTGGTTCTTCTTGAAGTTGATGTTCCATGCATTAGATGAAGGATACTCCACCATAGTGGATATGTATCCATCCAAGTCATGTTCCTCCAAGATGTTCAACACCCTCGTCTTCCAAGTGTTGAAATTCGAAGTGCCCTCAAGACGGCCATACGGTCGAACAGAGATCTATGCCATGGCTCTCAAGTATTGTGCTCAACTCCTCAGGATCTATGTAGGCTTAAGTTTGCTTGGCAAATATTATCTCCTTCACGCCTTGAGCTATGATACCATGTTAATTTTTGAGCAAATATGATGAGATTTGAACTTTAAAACTTTAAGTGCATAAATACTGAATACTTGAATCAATGAACCATTCAATCACATGAAACATTCAACCATAACACAAGATGTACCCTAGGGAAAAACCTCAAAACAATGAGGATGAAAAAACCCATTAAATATTCAGAGTATAATTATGATAGATAGCATTGAATGTCTTTTACATCAAGCACCCCCAGTGCAATTATAGAGCAAGAGAAAGATAAAGAGAGACTCAAAATAATATCCTACACAACTAGAAGTTCCTTGCCTTCAAGGGAGAAGAGAATTCGCTTCACCTTCAATTCATCAATCCTGTATAACATATTTATATATTCTTCACATGCATCATCTTCTATTTTTAACTTCTGACTTCAGGATGAACTCGACCTCCATTTGGATGCATCAATATTGCATGAAGAAGTGCGGCCCACTTCTCATGCAGTGCATTAACTCACTGAACTAATTCTTAGGATGAAATTGCCCCTTAAATGAAAGCTTTCCCACTTAGTTAGGTGGCTAAATTAAGTGTCATCATGCACGCGTCTCAAATCAAGTGCTGTTTTTTAGATTAACATAAGTGTCATCATGCAATAACACTTAATTAACTAGATCTTATTTGATATCATTTAGTTAACTCTCTTAACATAAGTGTTGTCACGTCATAGCACTTAGTTAACTAGATCTTCTTTGATATCACTTAGTTAACTCTCTTAAATGATTCTTTATTGTTAACATCACTATAGTGATCAATTCGAGTTCTAATTTGATTTATTGAAGTCTTCACTAAAGTTGAACAATTCGAATTCTGTCTTAATTCCTTTATGTGCAATTCGAATTCTCTCATATCTGATCACATCTTATCTTTATATCTTGTCTTATATGCTTGTAAATATGTGTTAACTTTAATTATCTATCATATCAGATTATACTCATAAGATTTGTTAGATGATGTGATCATATTATATTACTCTCGGACCAAATGATCATATGCTAAATTAATTCACTTTAGAGGTGGCTAGTCTCTAAAGGAGACTTAATAGCAATTGGTGACCATGGTTAGTAATACATCACACAAAATTAGTGATTCAACATGAAACGAGTCTACCTCTATAACTATAGGCCCACCCCATGGGTATGTACTATAACTGGAGGTCCACATGAGAATATAACTTGACACACAAGTCTGGAGCCTTGTAGAACAAGAATTTACAACATCATCACTTTGATACATCAAAGCATTCACCTCAACAAATGAGGAATAACCGTTTACAACTGAAGGCTTAGTCATTCTTGAGTCCAACTAAAGAATCTAGTCCAAATTCCCAAGTCCAACTAAATCTCCCTACCTCAATAGATGAGGCCCAATCTTGGTTGCACAAGATTGGCTTGGAGAATGACTCGTGATGTTGTACTTTTAACAAAAATTAGTGTTGGGTGCATCCTTCACAACTTTCTAGGAAGCATAATGTAGAGCCACTAGTTGGTGCTTCTTGAGTGGGAGCATGTTTCATCCGTGGGGTGGCTTCTATTTCCACATGGCTAGGGAAATCGATAGGTAGCAAAAAATAAAATACCCTCCTGATTTTTGTGCATCCGTGAAATCCTAGAAGTGTTTGTCCATTAAAAATTTACAGTAGTTGAGTTTTGTACCATTGATGCAGAAATCTGCAACTGACAGCATATCTAGGGTACACTGCCCCTTCATATACTTCCACATGAATTTTCCGACAATGATTTGGCACACCATTTTGATTGGAGGGTTGTTAATATCCCCAATAGTAACACCTTTGCCACCTCTCTTGGTACCATAGTTCTCATACAAATTTGGCTCAGTGCGGGTTTTTGTACTCTTGTGGGTGCCCTAAAATTCCATGGCTACATCCTCTCCCTCCATGGAAATTCTTGTAATCCTATGGATGTCGTCGATATGGATTTGGTATTTCTTATCTAACCATAGGGAACAACCATGCATTCAACTGAATAGGAACTTTGTGCATTTTTGAACTTTTGGTGTAGTGCCGAAGACTGGGAGGTATTTTAGATGGAGGAGGGTTGAGTCTCTGAGAGCTACAAAATCAAATTTCCATTCTTGAAGAACTTTCCCATTGTTGATCGCAAATAAATTCATGTACTCCATGGGTTGCATGTCATGATACAAGATTCCTTCTGTAAAGTCAATATCTACCAGTCGGCTTTGCTATACTTTCTATTTAGATCACCCTCAACATGGATCCTTAGATCTACAAGGTCTAGTTTTACAATCTCCTTCTGCTTAGCTGGGGCTGTACTAGATGTAGCTCGTGTGGTGGCCACCTTTCCCATGGTTGCTGTTCGATGATGATAAACAAACTTGATTGCAGGCATAGTGCTTCCCGAGAGTGGAAATTTGAAAAATGTTCACAATGTACCAAAGACTGGAAATCACCATCTTTAAGTAGGAAATTCTCACTAATTTATGGCATTAATGGTGAGCCATCGTGAGTTGTTTTTATAGTGGCGTATGGGCCACTTCTTTGTTCGCAGGAGTAAGAATTCATTTTGAAAAAAGACTCGACCACTTTGACCCATGATATAAAGACAGTTGTACAATTCGATATATGCTCTGAGATCCGAGAGTGGAAGGTAGGGGCCTCCTCGACCACAATTGTGCTAACTAACTTGTGACTAAAAAATAAAATTTCAAACTAACTTGCAGATACAATTTCAAATGGTTGGAAATGCAATCCGCAACCCGACATTGGACATGCAAAAATGCGGAAAAAGCATGATGCAGAACTTAGGAATGCGGAAGTGAAAAAATGCCTTTTTCTTTTGTTATTTTTCAAGAAAAACTAAGTGTCAGGGGTAATATGAAACAAACTCTGAGTAAGATCAAAGGATGGGCCCTACAATTTTACAAAACAATTGGGGATCAGGTTGTAGCTGCAACAAGCCCCTATTAACATTTTGGTTTTTATTCACCAAGTCTATTTTTGTTGAAAGCACTTTGTTTATTTGTTTGATTTCGTTTAAGTCCCACCTAATGATGTTCCATAATAAAATCTGAAACAAATTGATCCTTCCTCCCTTCCAATTCATTTAATTAAGTTAAGAAACAATTGAGTCGGAAGTCAGAAGTCGGGAAAATCATGTCTGTAACATCGATCCCGACACTTTGAACCCGACTTATCTTATTTGTTTATATCAGCAGCCATAAGTCGGCACCAAGTTCCTTAAAAGAAATTTAAGTTTGTTGACTTCTCGGCTCTGCTTATTTTTTATTTAATATCGACAGTAAAAAATCGAGGAAGCTATCATTTTAATTTTTGATTTCACTCCCGACCTCTAACTCCTGAATTTTCCAAATTGATGACCAATTGCAAAAATTGGAAGTCAGGATATTATCAACCTGTGTATGAATTTTATCCCCGAATCCCGACTCCTGACTCTTTCCAACTTTAGACAATTTGCGAAAGTTGGAGGTCAGGACATTAGTAGCTTTTGTATTAATTTTATCTCCGACTCCCGACTCCTGACTTTTTCTAATGATCACGGATTGTGGAATTTGGATGTCAGAACGTCTTTTATCATCATATTAATTTTCTTCTCGACTCTCGAATTCCGACTTTCCAGAGTCCTGCACCGGCATTTGCATATTACATTCAAAATTTATGCTTTTGCATGTGCCAAAAATATTTTGAAATGTGAGCCTAATAAATGAAATCATTAAGAGATTAAACTCTAACCGCCGATTTCAGGGAAATTGGATTGCAATTAATGCGCAATTGATGCGGTCCTAATCCATGGTTTACTTAATCAAAATTTGAATTGTTCAGCCATTACAACAAAGTGAACTTGAAATTCAACATCTCAAACTCTCCAGTTTTTGCGAGTGAATTGTATCAATTTCGTTCAATTAGTTTTAGAATTTAGTAGGTATATATCATTTTGATTACGCTTTTCTTCAAATTGTTTATGTCTTGAATTTTAATTGAGGTTTTTATCGTTCGCAGGATCGTCCCTCTTCTGTCATGGCTAAATGAACCAGGTCCAAAGCTGCTGCAGACGAATTGAAGCTCAAGGACCCTAATTTTGGCTTCTACTCAGATACTGATGCACAGGTCGTCGACACTCTTTTCCTGGATTGGTCTAGGATATACAACATCTTCGACATGGATAATATTTCGGAGTTCAAGGAGGACGCTCCAATTTATCGAAACATAAGCAATTCCTAGTTCCATAATATCGCTGCGCAGGCTTCTGTCATGCCATACACCGACATGGTGAAATGGATGATAGATTATGTAGACATCCCGAACAACACATTCAGGGATGCAAACCATGTGGTTTATACCTCCTTTAAGCCATACACCTTTGCTAGAATTTATTCTTTAAATCCCCCACAATAGCTCCTCACACAAGATTTTATAAGGGCATTCGAGAGAAAGTATGAACTTGATGTTCTCTTGAAAACATGGATGGTTGATCCTGACACCTTCATCTTGAATCCGAACAGGGAGTATCCAATTGTCTTGGTCAGAGAGCCATATAAACTACTGGCGGCCATGTTATGTCATTTCTATGGTGCAGATACCTGTCAATATTTCAAATTGGAATATGTTCCTCTATCCCATTGCATATCTACGATGGGTAAAATCTTCAGCTGGGCCCAAATATTTTCTGTTACTTTCAGGGATGCCATTGACCAGGAACAAAAGACACCAGCTATCAAAAAGCCCAAATTTTATACATCTACATACCTGAAATATATTGTGTGTGTTTCTTTTTCTTACCCTACTATGAGTTGGCATTGAACTAGGGAAAAATCCCTATCCACATTTACTGCTCGATCCTATGGGAAGACAACTACGTTCCCTACATTTATGATATATGTGATAAATTCATTAGTGCTGTTTACTTTTCCATTTTCAAGAAAAATGCACCTAGGGTTTCCGAAAATGATATCTCCTTGATTTCCACCATGGGAGATTGGTATATTGGGGAATATTTCACCTATATTAGAATTTGTGGCAGCAAATCAATTCACCTGCTACCGAGGATTGTTCCCGACAGGATGGTCTTGTATGAGGTATCTTTCTAGATAGTCTATGATGGAGTTCATGGTCAGTTCCATTATTCAAAGAGGATGTCTTAGCATAAATTTCCTTTATATATTGGGCATTTGACTATTCAAAATGAAACTAATGGCATCACTCTCGCCAAGGAATTTGATCGGTTGAAGCTGGATTTTGCAAAAAAGAGAATGCATGACCCAAAAGGAAATATAGAAGATCATTTTGTACATGCACATTTAAAGAATACCTACGTGCATGAACTATAGCATGATGATTCTTTGTATCATAATGCACATATCTTTGAGGAAGTGCTTAGAAAATTGGATGATGCAGACCAGAGAGTTCTTGTGCATGAGACACATAGGCAACATAAGCTCAAAGTGATGGAAGAAAGGAATAGAATTTTACAACAACAACAACGAGATGCTTCTAGGGAAGTCATGGAGGCCGCAAATAAAGCCATAGTGTTAAGCTCGGTTTAATGTTAGCCTAGTATGCAGTAGGAATTGGATAAGAATCAAGGAAAACAACCTATGATAGATGTTCCTTCTACCACTCCCATCCATAATCCCAACATCCTAATACAATAGAGTTAAGCTCTTCAAAGTAATTCAACTAAGTATACTCATAAGGCGAAGCCCCGTGGGAAGCCCTTGTTCACCCACTCACAAGGCGACTAACTCAATATCTCTCTTGCTTACACCCAATTTCTAGGCACAAATAAAACCAACATCCAATTCACACAATCAAGGTGAGGGCAGCAGTGATAGGCTTAGGGAAGCGTAAAATAGCATCCATCTTCGGAGATCTATGAAGCAGGGGTGTCCTTTTACCCCCTACCTATTAATCTTAGCCTTGGATTACCTGGGCTACCTGTTGGAGGATGCTGCCAAAGTTGAAAGAAGAAGATTATAAAACAGGATTTGGTAAGCAAGGTTTTAATTTTGCCAGAAGACGGGTACGACTTCTTTTTTTCACTAGGAAGAAAATAAACATATAAAAACATCTTGACAGAACCCATATTTCGGATTTATTGGAAGAAAGATTATTTTCCTTATTTTTTGCATATTCGACTTAGGTAGCTTTCCAGAGAGTTACTTACTCATACGTAGAGTACTACAGTGCTTAAGGGAAGGGCATTTTCGTAATACAGATTTCGCCAGATCCTAGGAGCCCAAACTAATTTATTGATCAATTCTTCATCCATATCACTATCCATTTGTTTTGCACCAAGAGTTTCTTGTATAAACTTTAGCAGAATATATGACTCATGCTCCTTTAGGTTCTTCAAATTTTGTGGGTGGTGTAGCTACCGAAATCAATGCGGTGAATTATGTCTCTCCCCGAAGTTGGTTATCCCAACACTAGACCCGACTACTTATACCCCAAACATTTGTTCCCTCCCTTGTGACCGATTCACACCGGCGCCTTCAAGACAATTGTTCAACTTTAGGAAGACCTTGAATTATATCACTGGATTTGAACCTTTCATATATCAATGTTATCAATGTATCTCCTTTGTCAAGAATTTCTCCATAATGACCATGAACAGTCGCTTTTCGAGTAAGGACCTTTGGCATAAATACGTGGATTGCTAGATTTATCTGTGCGGGAGACCGAGCGACTATAAACATTCATAGATTTATGCCACCGAAGGGAGACCTAGTAAACATTCATAGATTTATGCGACCAAAGGGAGCAGTGGAACCATTGGTGAATTGAGTGACCAAAGGGAGAATAGAAGTGAACGAATACCAGTGGTGAGTGCAACAAATTAGTGAACGAATGAGTTCACACTACTCACTCAAGGAATCGTAAGATACTTTCCTTCCCCTCTTGTAGTTCGGTAAAGTGGTGCCCCTAAACGCAGGAATATTCTCTTCTGATATTTTATTTTCATTTCTTACCTTTCTCGGAACATCCTCTTGAAGAAGATTCTCTTCTGAGCGTAGAGATACTCATATTATAAATCTGGCTAAAACTGCTCGTTCTTTATCAGAAGCTTGTGATCTGGCGTTTGATATAGCAGGTAGGGGAAAACAATTCCTGATAGTCAAAGTGCTTTCCAAGCAAGTACAAGCAAGCCCAAGCAAGTACAAGTGCTGTCCAACCCAAATGTTGTCTATCCAACCTAAGTGTAGAACTATTTGTGTATCAATTTCGTCTAAACAGAGAGATAAAATAGGTTGTCCGTAATTCGGATCGGAATGGACTTACTTCAAGATCTATATCTCTTTTTTTCCAGGGAGAAAAGATCATAAAAATCGATCCAACGAAACATTCAATCAACAACCGAATAGGGAGTTCACTCAATAAGATCGATTAATTTCGGATAGGAAAGGTCCACTTTCTGCTCATTTCGATCACTAAATCATCAGAAATAGTCAAAGTGGAACCGGTTTTCAAGACCGGAGCCATCAACCACTCGGCCATCTCTCCGGGGACAATTTCTATTCTACCTAATACCTAACTATAAGCATAAGGTCGGGCCGATACAAACTATACCTGTGACATATGATTATTTTTTCATGAGCTAAATTATTCCCGCGCACCTCTCAATTGATGAATTGGTATTGGCAAGGCTCGACCAAACCAGAAGTTAATGCATGGTACCTAGAATCATAAGGTACGTTAAATCAAAGGAAATATCCTAGTTAAACCCCTTGTGTTCGGAAGATGTTCCCGGATATACTCTATCGCAAACCTAAGAAGATCAATGGTTGTAAGGAAACCCATTCTATTTTGAAAGATGGCGATGATATTAAACCAATTATTTTCTTTCTTAATCCAAGATAAATATAATCCTTCTTCCATTTTCTCTTCTTCCCCATCTGTGTAATTTCAACCAGGAACATACCCTTGAGTAACTGATATCTTTTATAATAATACATAAATAAATAAACTTTACTGCACTTCAATTGGTGCATTGCTCTTTGCAGCGTTAATGCTTTTTGCTGGTTGGTTTCATTATCACAAAGCTGCCCCAAAATTGGCTTTATAACAACCCTAACCAGATCCATAACCTAGGGTTTTTCCTGTAGCTCTTACACATCTTATTTATATCTTCCTCTCTATCAATGGCTCTTCACGGCACTCAGTCCTTTGAGGACAGACACAAAGCCAAGTTTGCATACTGCGATGAAAAGGAGTTTTTATCCTAAATATAAAATCTTTTGGGCTAGAAGGGATTTGAACCCTTGACTTCATGGTCCGGAACCATGAAGTCTGTGAATATTAAAAATCCATCTAAATTAATTGTCAACCCTACACTTCATACATCTAGTAGTGACATCATTGATTTGGAAAAGGAAAAAATAGTAGAAGTGATCAATCCAACACCAGTAGTCCAAGAACCTTCACAGACATCTGCTATGGACACCATTCAAGTTGTTAATGGTAATATTCCTCATCCATCTCCTGATAGTGGCTTGTCAGAAGTACCTACTATTGATGATCCTATTTAGAAGTCTACTTTGAATTCACCACATGATCTATATCCTACCCCCAATCCTTCTGTTACAAATACTCAATCTTCTGATTCACCTACTCCAACTACCTTAAATGATTTGGTGGATCTTATCACTTCACAGTAACCCACAACTTCTCAGTCAGACCCTCCATTAGATCAAAATGTTACTCCTTTAAAGTCTGAAACTAATGTCCCTCCTATTCAATTTACTGCACTTCCTTGTACAAGTATTCCTACAACTTCTTCTTCCCAAGTTGAACTACCATTATCACAAAACCCACCTCAGTCAACAACTACCATTACCAGTCAATCATTGTCTGTCATTCACTCCACATAATTGTTAGCTCCTACAGCTGAAGACTCAACATATTTTGGTGAATATGATGTAGTGGTACTGGGATATTATTGTTTCAACAAGAGGAGAAAGGAAATACTGAGGAAATCTCCCAAAGAGAATAGTCAAGGTGAATTCCAAGTTAGCCCAGTGTCAAATCAGGTCATATGGAAGCAGGAAAGTGATGATCCTCAGAGGGAAGAAATAGAATTTGTTGCAGAAATGGGAGCCTTTGTTGGAGCTAACTTTGATTCTGTGTCTACTCTTAATCGAGCATTGGAAGAAGAGAAAGCCAAGAATTCGGCATTGCAAGCTGAGAAATAATCCATTCATCAAAGTTGGACCAAATGGGTGGAGGACCTCACAAATCAACATGATTCCATTGCGCAAAACTTGCAAGCTCATATTCAACAACTATCACAACAAAAGGAAATTTCAGAGACTAAAGTAGTTGAGTAGGCTACTAGCCTTGATGATCTTAAAATGCAGGTTGAACAACCGAAAGAATCAAATGCCTTTTCTGATTTCTTTAAGTTAACTATGCAAGAATTTAAGGATGAAGCTAGTTCCTCTAATGACAATTTGAGACAGACTCGAACTTTATATTTTCAAGGTCTTAATGAAATCCAGGATGACTTTAAATCCTTTGAATGTCTATCAAATATTCTTGCTGACCATTTTGACAGGAAGAAAAAGGAACATTCATCTTATGAGCAGTTGTGTGAATGGCAGGATCATTTGAAAAATGCTCCACAAAATTTTCCTTGTTTGGACTTAGTCAAATTAATGAGAACCCAAATTTTAGTTAATTATTGGGGACTTGTTTGTGATGAGGTGGCTCATATGATTGAGAAGGGCCAACATATCTATGCTAGGAAATGGATGTTGACAGATAATAATATGGAGAGCATGGATATTCTAGATTTTTCTAAGTTGGAAGAGTTAGTTCCAACAAACCTAAGACTCTTGTTGAAGTGGATGAACAGATAAATCAAACAACAGAGGTGATTCAGAATTCTACTCAACTAGACATATCGTTGTTTAGGTCCTTTATTTTGACACCTAGTTAGTTGGCATCCAAGTTGCAAGGATTCCTTGTATTATGGTCCACGACCCGAGCTAAAGAAATATGATCTTACTTATTCAAGGATCAATTATAGCTTGAACATGCTAGTTATCCTGATGTCACTAAAATGTGGAACATTTACTTTGAATGGAAAGATTATGTAACCAATCCAGATTAGGGTAGTTAGTATTTTCTTGCTTAGATCTAGGAAATTGATCATTCTTTTGAGGATCTATATTTTTCATCTAATTGTATTTATTTTGAACTCTGGGGACAAAAAAGGGGGGGAATTGTTGATGTAATTTCTTGTATCAGTCATTGTAGAATGCTCTCTCTCTCTCTAAGACCAATATGCAATTTTTTGCACACTTCTTAATGAAAGATGGGATGCTGCCTGCATTTGGTTCCAACACATGATCAAATAAAGTTTACTTGCTTTGATTGTGTTCTCTTTCATGTCATTTATTGTCTAATCCATCTCAGATGTCAGTAATTGTAGAAGATGAGTAATCACTTTGAATGTTTTCTCTGGATGAATTGTGATGACAGGGTAATTTGAATTTTTTCATTTATTTATACTCAAGACACATTTTCCTTGTAAATTATTAGCATTCTAAGATACTAAGTATATAGTTTGAATAAATAATAGGTTTTATTATTTTATATGTTTTGTTTCTGCAATCTTAAACTGATATAAGTTAATTGATGTTTCATTTTAACTGTCATTGATGAATGTTCAATAGATAAATAAGAAGATGTTTCTTTCGGATTTCTTTTGTTATATTCCATTTTAGAAGTAGAACCTAATAAATTGAGTCTAACTTATCTTAGATAGGTGTTCCTTCCTAAGCTGAGAGTCTAAGACTTCACCATTTTTTATTAGTATTTTCACAATTAGTCACCTATTTCTTGTAACCAATAAGTCTCCCTTGGGAGCAAAATCATAAGGCTAACAAAGGATTAAATCCATCAGAAGAAATCATCCTAAACGATTGGGAAATAGGGAAACTCTTGCGAGGGTTTCCTGAATTTCTTGTATCGGATTTCTATCCTTGCGTTGACCCTTGGACCTATTCCAACCAAACTTGAGCATCAACAAATGGCACTAGAATGAGGTACATATAGAAAGGAATGGATAAACGCAATTGGAATAAACATCCTTCAACCTATTCTCCAATCGCAACACACAACCATTTAAAAATGCCAGTCACATCCACTGTTATCACTTCTTCACAAACCAAAATAATTCCACACCACTCCCACACTTGAATGAACCTCAGGTAGGAGCCACTATTCTTACTCCTTTACCCACAAATATTGAGCTCAGGAACCAGATTGAAAATTCTCAACAAGCCTTAGCGAGATCACAATCTAGACTTGCTAGAAGTCAAGAAATTCAAGAGCGATTGAACCATCATTTGGAATCTTCCACTACTAATAACACTAACCCCAAAACAAATATAGTACCAAAAAACTTCCCATGGTTGGACGCTTCTAACCATCAATTACACAATATTCTTACCGTACAAACCAACCCTAGTTTTACCTCAGGGTGGGATAACCCTTTATTCCAATCTGATTATTAGGTCGGTGAAGCTTCATATCTCGAACACCAAGGTTTGATCCCTGGAATAGATGGATCAGGGATACCACACTCTCCTCCTGATTCCCCTCCTGTTTATCCTCATGGTGATAATTCCCAAGGGAGTTCCTCTAATCATCATTATGGTGATTCATCTGACAATTCCGATGATTGAGATAGAAACAATGGACACATGTCTAACAACCAGAATAGATCTTGTTTGGATCAATATGCGGTGGCTGTCCCAGGCCCGCAACATCCCCTTCTGAAGAATCCTGAGAAGTTTTTTCCAAAATTTGACCCTAACAACAAACAATTGGCTGAAGCTTGCATAAAGAAATTCATGCTAGCCATCCGATTATGAAATGTAGAGCACGCATACATAGTTTGTATGTTATTTCCCTATACCTTCAAAGGAAAATATTCAACGTGGTATTTCACACAACAACCCTAGTTCATTCAATCGTGGGCCCAATTTGAGAAACTCTTTCTCGAAAAATATGGTGATGATAAAACACCAGAATATCTGGTCATGGACCTATCCACCATGAAAATGAAACATAAGTAAATAATTAAATATTTCAATCAATGGTTCTTAACCCTGAAAAATAAAATCCTTGTTGAGTCCATGCCATCTGAAAACCTAATTGTGGCTTATTATGCAAAATATTTTCCTGTCCGTATAGCTATGTGGGTCAAACGATCTCACAAGACCACTCTGTATAAAGTATTCGGCGAAGCTATCCTAGTGGAGAAAGATATGTTGATACTCAAGGGCAACCCGAATGCTGAGATTTACCAACCCACCACATCTCATAAGAAACCTGAACAACCTCCTAAACCTATTGCTCCTAAAAAATACCAGGGAACATTAGACATGGAAAACCTTCAAAAAGTATTGCAATAAGTTTCCAATGAAGTAATTGATCTCAGGAAGAATGTAAATGAAGGTTCCCCAAATCGGGGGTTATTTAGGAATCATTATAGGAGGCCTTATCAATCACTAGAAAATCAGAATATGCCTCCTTCTAAGGGAATGAATATTGAGGACTTGGATTTTGTCCTTAAGGCTATAGTAAATGGTCCTAAAACCCCTTCAGATGAGGGTGAAGCTAGATTTGTCGACAATCAACAACATCATGACCAACCGCCTGAAATCCAGTATCATCAAGATACCCATGCTATCAATTATTTCTCAGATTACTAGAGAAATTTGAAGAGGATGAATTTGAAAAAATCTAGGCTATTCAACATTCCTGCAACACTTGTGGGAAAGGACAAGTAAATCAAGATTCCCCATCCACCTCTAATCAAAACAAGAATTCTACTTCAAATGCTAGGGTCAATGCACCAAAAGAAACTATCATGTCTGATCTAGATTATGACCTTGTGGAGGATATCAAGAAAACTCGAGCTGATATTTCACTATTTGACTTAATGAAAATCCTAATAATCCGAGAAAAAGGTTTAGAACAGTTTTGCACCTATCAATATAGTGGAACATAACACTCTTGACACTCCGATTGATGATACAGATTGAAAATCTCTTGCTTCTCCTCCTACGGGAAGGAAACTAAAGACACCCTCGTTTCTTCTATCATTCGAAATTTTTAACATAAACGTACATAATTGCATGATAGAAATAGGGGCTTCGTCAAATGTAATGCCTTTTTCCGTATGTAGGAAATTGAATGTTCAACTTGAACCATGATCAACACAAATTGTGCAGCTGGATAGATCCAAGGTGAAGGTAGTAGGATAATTAAAAAAATTTCTAATCAGACTATTCTCAGATCCTAGAATTCATCAAACAATTGATATCATAGTAGCTGACGTTCCTGAAGCATATGGGATGTGGTTGAGCCGAGATTGGTTGCAAAAACTTAAAGCCTACTTTGCCACCGATTGGTCACATCTCTGGCTACTGTGCAATGGCAAACCCAAAAAAATTAGGGTCAATAGGTCAACTTATATGAAACAGACAGTTACTGATCTTAATGACCCAAATGAACTTTCCTTAGTCCCTACTCCCAGTATACGAAATTATACTATGGAAACATTTTTTAGAGATTTTCCATCTGATTTATCGCCATACTGTTGACACCTTTCTGTCGATAGGGGTTCACTTCGCATTGCTGTCAACAAACATCGATACCAACTCCCACAGACATCGACCCAGAAAGGTTTTACCCTTTCTAGCAACACCTGCAAGTGAGTGAAGTCTCACCCGAGATATCTAAGGGGGCTGCAGGAACCAAGTTTTCACAGTTTTAAGCTTCGACATGCATCAATTTTCACTTAGTCGCTACAGAAACCAGAGTATCCGCATCAAATCATCATACTGTCGAACTAACAATAAGATGCATTTAACCTAGAGATCGACATAAACCTTATTCAGATCAAACATAATTATCTCACAATCGACAAGCAAAATAGATCGACAAAAAGATGATTTATCAAAGCACAATCCAAAGATTTGAGACACATTAGATTACTGCGATTTCATCTATCTAACATACTAAACCAAGGCGGGCACACAAAGTTGCTCCCCAAAATCGTTGTAATGGGGACGCGCTAGCGGGAATAAAACAACTACGCGCACGCACCTAAGGTAGCGCGCATGCGTTTCTTGGTTCGGTACCAAACTAAGGCGCGTGCGAGTATCTGGCGCGTGCGTGGCGCACATGTGCTCCTGTTAAAAAAACACACACAACCGAATGTCCCCATTCTACCCATTTGAGCCGAGCGTGACTTCCATCCCCGCGTTTGCGTGATTACAGTGACCAAAGGAGGCCATTTCCACTCCAAAACCCCCCAAATCTATCCATCAACTTATCAACACATCAATTGGATAGGTAAGTTCGAATTTTTTTATCATTTTATTAATTCTTTGTGTCAATTTTTTGATTTTTTTTGTTTATTAAATTGTTAATAATTCCCAAATTTTAAAAACAATGGACCAATTCTCACTTGCAAATTGTAAACTGAGACAATAAGTGAACAAAATATTAACCTAGAGTCCGATGGAACACAAGAAAACCCAAACCTTGGACCCAATGTCAAAGAAAACCGTCAACAAAATCCAAATGCCAAAGAAAACCAAAACCCCCAACCAAATGTTGAACAAGATGACCTTAACCATTATGTAAATGAAATGAGAGTGCACACTCAAGAACTAAGAAACACGGGGGAACCATCTCGAGTGTCTCTTGCCACGTCAATTGAGAGCTCAATTGACTCCCTCATCCATGCACATTGCCGATTAACCAACATGACTGAATATAGGGCTAGGATGCGGGAGTATTACTCCAGGGGAATTTCCAAGGAAGCAATAAAAGATTTGAATATTACAAAGGCCCAATTATATAGTGTGTTCACCGATCCAAGAACACAAAAACCACCCAACACTAGAAAGCCACGTGTCTGCATGGATTGGTGTCATTACCAACCATGGAGGGACAATTGGATGCAGAGGTGGTTCATGGTGTACGATAAACCTCCCTGCAATAATAGGGAGGTTCCACAGTACTTCCTTCGGCAACTGTGGGATGAGTTTGCTCAGTTTACATGTCAACTATTTTGACATAACTGAGTTCCAGGGTGTTGGGCGTGGCTCTGCCCAATATCGACCTGTTTCCAGGAGGAACCCAATGAGAGGGCCGCCATCTCCTAGGCGCGACCCCAAACCCTCTCCCCAGCCACCTTAGTTACCCCACAAGCTTGATCAGATCGAGGAGGCAATGAGGAATGTTGCACGTGGACTCCTCAGACACACCTCCTTTGTAGCAGCGACTACAATGGAGAGGTCGGGTGACCTTGATAGAGATCCAGGTGCAGGGCATTCACGACAGGGCCAGGATAGACCTGTGACCGGTGGTAGCCATGCTGGGCATTCCAATTCGACGGGTACAATGCCACATCTTTGTCCCCATTGCGGGCACACTTTCCCTAGCCCGATCGAGGGATGTTATATGGATCAGGTTAGCAATTTTTTTAATGTGTTTTCAATCATCACTTGATAACTTGTAAAGTATTTTTAAAGTATTTTTGTTATATTATTTCAATGTACAATTATTTAGAGCTGAGACACCAACATGGGAGAACGTAGGATCTCCCAACCTGGATGCAGCAATGGCAACTGCAACCGAAATTGCGGCACCTCACACGGAGGTATTTTCAGTACCTCACACAATATTGTTATTACTTATGTCATTTATATTACTTAAGTATTTATATTTATGGCATACACATTGATAGTTCGTACAATGTTTTTGAATATCTTGATTGCCTAAATAATGACTTGTTTAACATGTTCATAACATACATGCATTTTGGTTTCCACAGGTGTTCCCTGACTACGGTGACCAACCATCCCCGCCGGGGATTGGCAGATCACCATATACACAGGTACAATGTGTAGTTATAAGCACGCTTTTAATTTGAATTGTTACGACTTACTATGGTTTAATTTATTGTTTGTTTACTAAATTGTGATATTACAAATGTATATGTAGGTGCCACCAACAGCTGCAGGTCCCCATTTTAGTCCTATGTTTCCACCCTCTCCCATGAGTACCCCCCCTCGCTTCCATCTAGACCCCTCCCTCCGTCCACCCCCTCCCTTCCATCCAGCCTCCCCTCTTTGGCCATACTCCCCCCTCCATCCATCCTCCCCCACTAGTCCACGCCCCCCGTCCATACATCCTCCCCAATTTATCCACAGCCCCCTGTCTATCCATCCTCCCCCATTCGTCCACGACCCCCCTTCCTTCGAGCTTCCCCTATTCATCCACAACCTCCCTTTCATCCATCCTCCTCCCTCTATGCAGGACTTCCCTCCCATGCACCATCCCTCAACATCCCCCCTAGTCCTTTTCGTTCGATACCCTCTATCGTACAACCGACAGGGTTTCATCATCCACGACGTCCTCCTCCACCCCATAACACCATGTATTCTCCCACCATATCATCCCCACTTCCCGCCACTACTGTGGCATCTACTCTTCCAGTATCCTCATCTGTATCTCCAGTGGTTGCACCTGTAGTGGCTGCCACTACATCCCCCCCCCCATGACTGCATCAGAGCTGGTTGTCCAGCCATCTGTTCTACCTAATAGCCCAGAATCCTAGCCATGTCCATCATCGGAGGTGTTCACGGTGAGAATCAAGCTAATTTATGAAAATATTTTGATGCATTAACAAAAATTAATTTAAGCAATTATTACTTTTCAATGAAATGATTGTTGTAAATGTTGTAGGATGGAATTGCTGAGACTCCGCAGATCCGGGACACCTACCTCATGTTTCCCACTCGCATTAGAGGTGATTTATTTAAGATTTGAATTCTACATTTGTTTTATAAATGTGGTAAATGTTGCAAATGATTGAAAATGACGGTATCTTATATCATTTGTTCCAGAGCCCGGAGAGACGGTCTACTCCTAGACGGAGCAAGACCCGAGGCACTGGTAGCTCGAAGAGTAGGAAGATCGACTTTGGAGATGCACCTGGGAGTGACGAGGGTGGTCACAATGCTTGACACACCATGTTATGTACATTAGCCATGATGTGGCACTTTTGTGCACCAGTTTCCATGTACTTTGTATCTACGGCACAAGTTGCCATGTATTTTGGATCTATGACATGAGTTGTCGCATTTTCTATAGGGCACGAGTTGCCATTGTATGTACATTGGGAACCATGTTCCACTATTTTCCAGAAATTGTATATGTTTGGATGAGTTTTGTAGCCTTGATGCACATGGATTTTCAGTTATGTGATCTATATCGATGTTGTCTATATTAGTATCTTGTTGTCTAATGTTGTTGTCTCATGTTGTGTGTATCATGATGTGATGTTGTCTAAATTTGTTTTTTACTTCTATCCGTCCATGGCATGCAGTCTTAAGTTTTGGTACCAATGATGTCCATGCATTAGTTGATAATGTGAATCAACCTGAAGCTTACCTAGATCTTAGAAGAGAAGTTGGATATCATAGTTCAGCTTGGTTTATCTTTCCACATGTAAAAGCTTGTAATGGCATCTATATTAAGAAAACATTATAAACATAGGCTAACTAAAACAAAATCATGTGTGGCAATTAATCTAAAAACAAACGGAATAAATGGATGGACAAATCACACCTCATGGCACATAAGATATATATTGGGAACTTGAGTACTAGGAAAAGAATACTTAAAAATAGAAAATGTCCATTGTTTTCAAAAGGTTAAAATGAGATCCAACATGATTTTTAACAGCTCTACATAATGAGATCCCAAATGTCCATACTCTACATAATGAAATGTCGTCACTAGTATTTATATTGACCATTTTGTCTACTTAAGATCATGCAACAAATTAATAACCAAGTTATGGAATCATTTCTTAATCAATTGTCACCATACAAATAGGACAACCTTGAGCACAATGTATAGCTAGCTCATTAATTCTCACTCACAGATATAGCCACCTTTGATTTGATGACCATCACATCCACTACCATTTACAATTAGGACTTCCTTAATTTACCATTATGTGATAGCGATATGATATTATGTAGACACATTGACTTAAACACATATAGTTGACATTACAATAAATGACTACTATGAGGTGTATTTTTTAGGCTATATCCACCTCAACACACCAACTTGTTACCCCAATACCCCAAATGCTTTCGAATTATGTATGGAAGGGATTGAGGGGTATTAGGACATCCTAATTCATTTATTGGACACTCAGACACTTGTTAAAGACATTTAGGACTTTCATTACATCATTGGAGTCACACATACACCCTCATTAAGTTGCATGCATCCCTTAGTGCGCCATCAACACTAGAACATGTAAGCATTACTACATGTTGGACTAAGATTTACTAATGTTATGATAATATTAGGTTTGCCATCCATTGAGAAGGTTGTCATAGGTGTGCATATCCACCATATAAAAATCTTCTGGTACAACCAATTTCAAACCATTAGGTTTCTAAATTAGGTATCCGGTGCTAGGTACAATGATTTTCTAGTTGATGATGGACCCTTGCTATATAGATGAGATACTATGCAAATATGTGTATAGTGATTTGGATTCAAATGTATGCACATGGATATACATGTACAATGAAAATGATTTAATTTTTATATGTATTATAATTTAGGGCTAGACCTTAGGCTACATAATAGGGTTTCATTGTGATTAGAATACAAACTAGGGTTTACGCTACCAACTACGGTTTTTAGGCTAGGCTCTCATGTTTCTAGGCTAGGATCCAAGCTCTAGGGTCACCATCTTAATGTTTAATTCCACTATCACGACATCATTCTCACCCCACTATCACGACATCATTCTCACCAATACCATGCCCACTACTACAATCACCATCAAGCCTCTCAATCCCACTTTGTACATTTCCAATACTTCCAAGTTAAAATTTATAGGTCTTGTTGCTAAATTTTTTTCACTTATCTATTCACATAGACAAATCCACTTCCGTGAAAGATTTGTTGTAGCTTGGTATACATGCAAGTTCACATGCAATAATAGTTGAGAAATCCAAAACATCCTATACCTTGGAAAAAATACCTTATAAATCTTCTTTTGACTAAGGAAGGGGAGAACATCATAGTACAGTCTCAATATCAATGTGTTTTTTAATGAATAACCTCTATAAAGGGCATACTATATTTATCTGGTCTTTAAAGCCAATTCATTTGGAATAGAATGTCACAATTTCAATTACACCATTAATGCAACGTGTTCAAATTGAAAGTTTTGTTTTGTTGCATTACATGTGGCCAAACATTAACTTCCACGAATTATTCTTTAATAATAAAAATTATTAAATGATATTATTTTAAGTCTAACTTCATTGCTGAAGGGTTATTTTGTCACTAAAACTTCGTGTCAAGGGCAATGTAAAAATTCAAAACGTAAAAAAAAATTAGTTTGAAGGGAGGAGATGAAATGAAATTCCAATGCGAAATGCCATTGCCAATAATTGAAATCTTCACATGATCAATGCTTTGTACATGTTGGCTTGCAAGAGTATTTCATGTTGACCAACTTTTATCTACACATTGCTACAAATATGTGCCATCATCAACATCTCCATCATCATTATATTCATCATCAACATCAACATCATCATCATCTTCTCCATCATCATCAACATCTCCATCATCATCATCTTCTCCATCATCCTCATCAACATCTCCATCATCATCATCTTCTACATCATCATCAACATCTCCATCATCATCATCTTCTCCATCATCCTCATCAACATCTCCATCATCATCATCATCATATTCATCACCATCACCATCATCATCAACGTCTTCATCATCACCACCATCTTCATCATCATCACCATCTTCATCAACATCATCATCTTCATCATCATTGTCATCTCTAGGTTCCTCATCAACATCTCCATCATCATCATCATCATCTTCATCACCATCACCATCATCATCAACGTCTTCATCATCATCACCATCATCATCATCATCATCATCATCATCAACATCTTCATCATCATTGTCATCTCTAGGTTCCTCATCAACATCTCCATCATCATCATCTTCTCCGTCATCATCAACATCTCCATCATCATCATCTTCTCCATCATCCTCATCAACATATCCATCATAATCATCTTCTCCATCATCATCATCATCATCTTCATCACCATCACCATCACCATCACCACCATCATCAACGTCTTCATCATCATCACCATCTTCATCATCATCACCATCTTCATCATCATCACCATCTCTAGGTTCCTCATCAACATCTCCATCATCATCATCTTCTCCATCATCATCATCATCATCTTCATCACCATCACCATCATCATCACCATCTTCATCATCATCACCATCTTCATCATCATTTTCATCTCTAGGTTCCTCATCAACATCTCCGTCATCATCATCTTCTCCATCATCATCATCATCATCTTCATCACCATCACCATCATCATCAACGTCTTCATCATCATCACCATCATCATCATCTGTTGGTAGTATGGCTGCCGTTACACCAAAACCCGCAGGTGATTGGTAAACTCACCACCGCTAGATTTCAAGGATCCACGAGAGGCGATTAGTTCCTTGTCACGATACACTGGGGAGGGCTGACTACTTGCCATTTCGTGCAACAATATCCCCCTCAGCGCGAGCCGAGTGTGTATCAAACTCATGACCTCTAGCTCTGATACCAATTGTTGGTAGTACGGCTGTCGTTACACCAAAACCTGCAGGTGATTGGTAAACTCACCACCGCCATATTTCAAGGATCCACGAGAGGCAATTAGTCCCTTGTCACGATACACTGGGGAGGGATGACTACTTGCCATTTCGTGCAACATCATCATCATCAACATCTTCATCATCATTGTCATCTCTAGGTTCCTCATCAACATCTCCATCATCATCATCTTCTCCGTCATCATCATCATCATCTTCATCACCATCACCATCATCATCAACATCTTCATCATCATCACCATCATCATCATCATCACCATCATCATCATCATCAACATCTTCATCATCATTGTCATTTCTAGGTTCCTCATCAACATCTCCATCATCATCATCTTCTTCGTCATCATCATCATCATCTTCATCACCATCACCATCATCATCAACATCTTCATCATCATCACCATCATCATCATCATCAACATCTTCATCATCATTGTCATTTCTAGGTTCCTCATCAACATCTCCATCATCATCATCATCTTCTTTGTTGTCATCATCATCATCTTCATCACCATCACCACCATCATCAACGTCTTCATCATCATCACCATCTTCATCATCATCACCATCTTCATCATCATTGTCATCTCTAGGCTCCTCATCAACATCTCCATCATCATCATCTTCTTCATCATCATCATCATCATCTTCATCACCATCACCATCACCATCATCATCAACGTCTTCATCATCATCACCATCATCATCATCATCACCATAAGTGCTCGGTGGATGATTTTCCAAAGTTGACCCCCGTGTGCAAAAATTGCACACTCCCTTACTGAGCAAAACCCTACTTTCCAAGATGGATGTACAAGGTGACACCGGGGCTATGAGATTGGAGGAGACTGGAACCCCTAGCACTATCTCGGCATCCTGAATCCAACGGATTCGACGGTTTGTCGATCGGAGCCACGTTCATCATTCTATGGCTCATTCCATCTCTCATCCAAAAGGCCTTCAGGGACACCTGCCGGGGGCATAGAACTCCAACCGTGCAACAAAAACGGGTTCCGGGGAGTCCTGCATGTGTGTGTAGGTAGGTTCCGGCTGGGAACGCTATCCATAAGTGCCCGGTGGATGATTTTGCAAATTTGACCCCCGTGTGCAAGAATTGCACACTCCCGTACTGAGCAAAACTCTAGTTCCAAGATGGACATACAAGGTGACACTGGGGCCACAAAACCAGAGGAGAGGGGCACCCCTAGCACTATCTTGGCATCCTGAATCCAACGGAGTCGACGGTTTGTCGATCGGAGCCACGATCGTCATTCTATGGCTCGTTCCGTGTCACATCCAAAAGGCCTTCAGGGACACCTGCTGGATACCTTCCAGGGGCATAGAACTCCAACCGTGCAACAAAACTAGGTTCCGGGGAGTCCTGCAAGTGTGTCTAGGTAGGTTCCGACTCGGAACGCTAGCCATAAGTGACCGGTGGAGCGATTTCCAAAGTTGACCCCTGTGTGCAAAAATTGCACTCTCCCGTACTAAGCAAAACCCTAGTTTCCAAGATGGACGTACAAGGTGACACCAGGGCCATCGGACCGAAGGAGAGGCACACCTCTAGCACCATCCTGGTGTCCTGAATCCAATGGAGTTGACGATTCATCGATCGGAGCCACGGTCGTCATTCTATGGCTCGTTCCATCTCGCATCCAAACGGCCTTCAGGGACACCTGTCAGGGCCATAGAACTCCAACCGTGCAACAAAACCGGGTTCTGGGGAGTCCTTCAAGTGTGTCTAGGCAGGTTCCAGCTGGAAACGCTATCCATAAGTGCCTGATGGATGGATTTCCAAAGTTGACCCCCGTGTGCAATAATTGCACACTCCCTTACTGAGAAAAACCCTACTTTCCAAAATGGACCTACAAAATGACACTCAGGCCATGGGACCGGAGGAGAGGGGCACCCTTAGCACTATCCCAAAGTCTTGAATCCAATGGAGTCAACTGTTTGTCGATCGGAGCCACGGTCATCATTCTATGGCTCATTACGTCTCGCATCCAAAAGGCCTTCAGGGACACCTACTGGATACCTGCCGGGGGCATAGAACTCCAACCGTGCAGCAAAACTAGGTTCCGGAAGTCTTGCAAGTGTGTCTAGGTAGGTTCCGGCTGGGAACGCTAGCCATAAGTGCCTGGTGGATGATTTTCCAAAGTTGACCCCCGTGTGCAAAAATTGCACACTCCCTTACTGAACAAAACCCTAATTTCCAAAATGGACGTACAAGGTGACACCAAGGCCACGAGACCGGAGGAGAGGGGCACCTCTAGCACTATCCCGGCGTCCTGAATCCAACAGATTCGATGGTTTGTTTATTTGAGCCATGGTCGTCATTCTATGGCTCATTCCATCTCGCATCCAAAAGGCCTTCACGGACACCTGCTAGATACCTGCCGGGGGCATAGAACTCCAACCGTGCAACAAAACTGGGTTTCGGGGAGTCCTGCAAGTGTGTCTAGGTAGGTTCCAGCTGGGAATGCTAGCCATAAGTGCCCGGTGGATGTTTTCCAAAGTTGACCCCTGTGTGCAAAAATTTCACACTCCCTTACTGAGCAAAACCCTAGTTTCCAAAATGGACCTACAAAATGACACCCGGGCCATGGGATTGGAGGAGAGGGGCACCCCTAGCACTATACCGGCATCCTGAATCGAACGGAGCCGACGGTTTGTCGATCGGAGCCACGGTCGTCATTCTATGGCTCGTTTTATCTCGCATCCAAAAGGCCTTCAGGGACACTTGCTGGATACCTGCCAGGGGCATAGAAATCCAACCGTGCAACAAAGCCGGGTTCCGGGGAGTCTTGCAAGTGTGTCTAGGTAGGTTCCGGTTGGTAACGCTAGCCATAAGTGCCTGGTGGATGATTTTCCAAAGTTGACCCCCGTGTGCAAACATTGCACACTCCCTTACTGAGCAAAACCCTAGTTTCCAAGATGGACCTACAAAATGACACCCGGGCCATGGGATCGGAGGAGAGGGGCACCCCTAGCACTATACCGACGTCTTGAATCCAACGGAGTCGACGGTTTGTCGATCAGAGCCACGTTCGCCATTCTATGGCTCGTTTTATACATTTTTCTCCAATATAACCACCTTCTCTGCATATAGAATCAATACTCTGTTTCTGAAATCTCTTCTCATTGTTAAAAGCTATCAAGGTCGCAGGAGCGCCTAGGCCAGCGACATCTTCAGTTGTAATGACAAATTCCAACGAAGGTTCCACACGTGGTTCATGTTGGTCTCCTATTATTGGTTGTCCAATACATCATTTTCTAGCATAAAACTTATGAAACCACATGATAAGTTAAGTTTTATTAATGTTTATTTGTGTATGGTCATGCTTTTGTGGAGACCAACGTGGACAAAGGTTTGGTAAGTGATTTTTGGTTATTTATTTCTCACTTTACATTGTTTTATGCATAAATTGGGTTTTTAAATCTCCATATAAATATCCGGTCAACTGATGGGTCGTTGTTTCCTTTGTGCAGGGGTTTCGACGCTCCAGGGCAGGTTCACGTTAGCTGCACCAGTGATTCGGGGGCTTCGATCCACATTTGGGGTGTCTCTTGAGCTTCCATCGCCTTCCAGATGCCTATGAAGTTTATTCCGGTGCTGTTTCATGGATTTCCTTCGTTCAAGGAGCTGTTACCCTCCATTTTTAGCAGTGTATGGATCTCAAGCAATCTGGCAATGTCATTTCCGTCCTTGATCAGGACCCTGATTTCGGGCTCAATTTCTGAACAAACGGTTGGGAATTTTTCAAAACGGTTCGAAACCCACTTCACAAATGGCCCCATTTAACCCTAACAATGGGCAGTTTTCAGAATTTCTGAACGGATGTGGAGAAATCGCTTCCGGAACAGATGTGGTTTTGCTAGATTTTGTGTTGGCCGTTTTCTGGGTAGTTGCTCAAATCTCTGCATTCTGGGATGGATCCTGTCCATCTGTTCATGTATAAATAAAGCTTAAGGAGAGGATACTCAGGAAGGATTGTAACACTTTATTTCATCAATAAAATCAGCGTTTATCTCCTTTAAGGTTTTGATTTAAAGCTGGAAGGCGTTGAGGGTAGGGCCCCCTTCAACACCAACCCCTGGTATTTTGATATTGTGCATTTTATAGTAGTAGATGTAAAGGTTTCTTATTTTGACAGTGTTTTCAGAAATAGTAATGGTTTTGCTGATCCGCGAGTGGAAATAGAACGTATGCCTGCAGGTCATTAGTTGATTTCATTTGTATTTTGATCTAGCGCAGAGAATAGATTTGGGAGTGATCTGTATTTAAATTCCCTTTTGATTTCTAGTATGAATCGTGGTATTGGCAAACTAGTAATGAACTTGATTTCAGTTGCTGAAGAATCGATTTTCTGAAGAGAATAGATTGAACCCTCTATTTCCTTTTGCTGTAGCATTAGAATAATTGGTGAATAGCGCCATTATTCCAATTGTTGAGCTCGCAGAGCTATAGGGTATTCTTGCCTGGTACAACGTAGATTTTAAAAGAATTGTTAGCAGAAGGTTTGAATAGTTTAATTTACAGAGCACCTAGGGTTTGTTAAATAAATCTTTTGAGTGGATGATTAGATAAGAGCTGAAGTTGTACTTGAATGAGTTTTGGAAAAGAGTCCTGGTTTATAATATTGCTCCCTCAAATCAACATTAGTTTCATAGTTTGCATATACAGACCAGAACCAGCGAATGTTTCTTACACAGCCCTAATATTGATTGATGATTATTATCTGAATAACCTCGGCATCTTCCTGTGTGCATTTGTGTGCATAAAACAAAATGGAGTATATTTAGATAACAACACAAACCAAGTTTCATTGTAATAGGCTGTGTATTGACAATTCAAAGTCAATAGGTCATAGAAGTATTAGTGTGGAGTTAAGCATTAGATCTTGTAGGATTAATGGTGGAGTTTTCAGGTTAATTGATCATATTTATTCTGAAACTTATTAAGTTCTTTCATTTGTAGAATAGATCATCAGTACTGTAGCTGAGTGTGGAATGTTGAGTGTTTTACGGGATTGCTGTAGTTCAATGGTTTGTTTAATTTATTAGCAGGTTGTTCTTTTGAAGCATTGCTGTAGGTAGGATTTCTTTGAAAGATTAGGGCTATTTCAAAGAATTACTATAGCCTGTAGATTGCTGTAGGCTATGCTGAGTTTGATAGTCAGTAAATTGATTTCCTTTTGTTTTAGAACAGATTTATGAGTCCTTAGTATAGATCATCCAGGATAGCCATAGTTTCATCCATTTCATTGCTTTGTTTGAAGTAGACTAGCATTTCTGTCAGCACGAGCATTAAAACTGCCTTGCCTGCACATATAGTGTAGTAGCTCAAAGTTTACGATTCTCCGGTTGATAATTAAATTGAGGTGAATTAAGTAACATTAATTTTAACCAACAGTTCAGAGTTAGTGTCCTCCACATTCTGCACCCAAAACAAAACACTAATCTTACCATGGAAACAGAGAAAACATATAAGATTATAAAATGACTACTAAAATTGTAACTCAGTAATTACCCGAATCAACTCCATCAAAAAATGCACATCCTTGGTGTATAATTCAACAGATAATTGTTTAACTGCTTGATGTAAATCTTCTGTAAGTGGCTTTTCTTTTTCCCCAACACAGAACTTGTCTTTCCTAATCTTTTCAATATGTTCCTTGGGGGTTGCCATAAATGTCACCAAACACAATCCACAGTAAAATCCTTTATCACCAAACACAATTCACAATAGAATCATGTTGGTAAAACTTGTCATTAAAAAAATAAAAATAAAAACCCAGTTCAGTATAAGCGGGCATGAAGATAAAGATCAGAGTCACTTCCAAGATGAAAGAGCCTCTGAACCACTTTTGGAAAACGAATGATTACCGGATCATTTTCAGCCTCAAACACCTCGGCAATGGAGAAACAACTCAGGTTTCTCCTCTGTTGTTACGTTTGGCCTCAAATTCGTGAAAGGCCTAAGGATAAGGCCATACTTATCACACTGCAAGATACTCTTGGTCACTTCCAAGATGCAAGATCCTTTGAACCACTTTTGAAAAATGAATGGTTACAGGATCGCCCAAACCGTGGCTCCATTCGCGAATCTGTCGATTCTGGTGGTTCCAGGACATCGGGTTTCAGCTAGGGGACCCCCCACACCCTGCCTCGAAGACCTAGAAGCGGTGCCAATGAGCCATCTCCGAAGCTAGGGTTTTTCTCAATGAAGGCCTTTCGAATATTGGTTAAGGGGGTCATTTCTCGTCCGGAGGCCCCCGGGCGTGCGTGGCCACAGTGGACAGGACCCGTATGGCCACGCGGACCTGTGGGAGCTGACGTAATCCAAGTCCACTCGTCGGTTTGGGTTCCGTGGCCCCGGAGCAAATCCTCAAGGTGTCCCTGAATGGCCCCGAGGTGCCCGACTAGAATTCCCGTAGCACCCAAACCGTGGCTCCATTCGTGAATCCATCGATTCCGGTGGGTCCGGGACACCATGTTTAAGCTAGGGGACCCCCTACACCGTGCCTTGAAGACCCGGAAATGGTGCCAATGAGCCATCTCCAGAGCTAGGGTTTTGCTCAGTGAAGGCCTTTCGAATATTGCTCAAGGGGGTCATTTCTCATCCAGAGGCCCCCGGGCATGCGTGGCCACCATGGACAGGTCCACAATGGCCATGTCCACCTATCCATGATGGCCACATCTGCCCAGGGGCCTCTGGATGAGAAATGCCCCCCTTGAGCGAATTTGGAATGGCCCTCACTGAGCAAAACCCTAGATCCAGAGATGGCTCATTGGCACCGCTTCCGGGTCTTCGAGGCATAGTGTACGGGGTCTCCTAGCTGAAACCCGATGCCCCTGACCCACCGGAATCGACAGATTCGTGAATGGAGCCACGGTTTGGGTGCTATAGTCATTCTAGTCGGGCACCCCGGGGCCATTCAGGGATACCTTGAGGATTCACTCTAGGGCCACGGAACCCAAACCAGCGAGTAGACTTGGATTTCGTCAGCTCCCACAGGTCCACGTGGCCATACTGGACCTATCCATGGTGGCCACGCACACCCGGAGGCCTTTGGATGAGAAATGCCCCCCTTGAGCAAGATTGGCATGACCTTCACATTGGGGTCAAATTTGAAAAATCATCCACCGGGCACTTATGGCTAGTGTTCCCAACCAGAACCTCCCTAGGAACACTTGCAGGACTCCCCGAAACTTGGTTATGTTGCATGGCTGGAGTTCTATTGCTCCGGTAGGTATCCAGCAGGTGTCCTTAAAGGCCTTTTGGATGCTAGACGGAACGAGTCATAGAATGACGACCGTGGCTCCGATCGACAAACCGTCGACTTCGTTGGATTCAGGATGTCGAGATAGTGCTAGGGGTGCCCCTTTCTTCCAGTCCCATGGCCCGGGTGTCATCTTGTAGGTCCATCTTGGAAACTAGGGTTTTGCTCAGTAAGGGAGTGTGCAATTCTTGCACACGGGGGTCAACTTTTGAAATCATCCATCGGGCACTTATGGATAGTGTTCCTAGCTAGAACCTCCCTAGGCACACTTGCAGGACTCCCCAGAACCCGATTTTGTTGCACGGTTGGAGTTCTATGCCCCCGGCAGGTATCCAGCAGGTGTCCCTGAAGGCCTTTTGGATGCGAGATGGAATGCGCCATAGAATGATGACTGTGGCTCCGATCGACAAACCGTCGACTCTGTTGGATTTAGGACACCAGGATAGTGCTAGGGGTGCCCCTCTCCTCTGGTCCCGTGGCCCCGATGTCACCTTGTACGTCCATCTTGGAAACTAGGGTTTTGCTCAATACGGGAGTTTGCAATTCTTGCACACGGGGGTCAACTTTGGAAATCCATCCACTGAGCACTTATGGCTAGCGTTCCCATATGGAACCTGCCTAGACACACTTCCAAGACTCCTCAGAACCTGGTTTTGTTGCATGGTTGGAGTTCTATGCCCTCGAGAGGTATCCGGCAGGTGTCCCTGAAGACCTTTTGGATGCAAGATGGAACGAGCCATAGAATGACGAGCGTGGCTCCGATCGAAAAACCATCAAATCCGTTGGATTCAGGACGCTGGGATAGTGCTAGGGGTGCCCTTCTCCTCCAGTCCCATGGCCCCGGTGTCACCTTGTATGTCCATCTTGGAAACTAGGGTTTTGCTCAGTACGGGAGTGTGCAATTCTTGCACACGTGGGTCAAATTTCCAAAATCATCCACCGTGCACTTATGGCTAGAGTTCCCAGCTGAAACCTACTTAGGCACACTTGTAGGATTCCTCGGAACCCGGTTTTGTTGCACGGTTGGAGTTCTATGCCCCTGGTAGGTGTCCTTGAAGGCCTTTTGGATGCGAGACAGAACGAGCCATAGAATGATCACGATCGTGGATCCGATCGACAAACCATTGACTCCATTGGATTGAGGACGCTGAGATAGTGCTAGGGGTGCTCCTCTCCTCTAGCCCCGTGTCCCCGGTGTCACATTGTACATCCATCTTGGAAACTAGGGTTTTGCTGAGTAAGGGAGTGTGCAATTCTTGCACATGGGGGTCAAATTTGCAAAATCATCAAAATGGTGACGATGATGAAGACGTTGATGATGATGGTGATGGTGATGAAGATGATGATGATGATGACGAAGAAGATGTGATGATGGAGATGTTGATGAGGAACCTAGAGATGACAATGATGATGAAGATGTTGTTGATGATGAAGACATTGATGATGATGTTGATGGTGATGGTGATGGTGATGGTGATGGTGATGAAGATGATGATGATGATGGAGATGTTGATGAGGAGCCTAGAGATGACAATGATGATGATGAAGATGGTGATGATAATGAAGACGTTGATGATGATGGTGATGGTGATGAAGATGATGATGAAGATGATGATGAAGATGATGATGATGATGACGAAGAAGATGCGATGATGGAGATGTTGATGAGAAACCTACAGATGACAATGATGATGAAGATGGTGATGATGATGAGGACGTTGATGATGATGATGGTGGTGATGGTGATGGTGATGAAGATGATGACGATGAAGAAGATGGTGATGATGATGGAGATGTTGATGAGGAACCTAGAGATGAAAATGATGGTGAAGATCATGATGATGATGGTGATGATGATGAAGATGTTGATGATGATGATGATGATGGTGATGATGATGATGATGAAGAAGATGATGATGTTGGAGATGTTGATGAGGAACCTAGAGATGACAATGACGAGGAATATGTTGATGATGATGATCATGGTGATGATGATGAAGACGTTGATGATGATGGTGATGGTGATGTAGATGGTGATGAAGATGATGATGAAGAAGATGACGAAGAAGATGATGATGATGAAGATGTTGACGAGGAACCTAGAGATGACAATGATGATGAAGATGGTGATGATGATGAGGTAGGTCTAAAGCCTCCCTCAAGGAAATTTCCAACCATTAGGTGACAATGATGAACATGTTAGTGCCACTCAATTAGATGATGAAGTAGCTCAAGACAATATGGAAGTTGTTGCATCACATGAACCACATACATATTCTCTAGAACCGATTCAAAATGACACTATTGAATTGAATATGATTGAAGGTTGTCAAGTGGCAAGAAGCCTCAATGAACAAATGACATTGCAAATCCAAAAACCCTAGCATGAATGGTTATCATAATCCATGATGAATATGAATATGAATATTGTTACTAACGCTAATGAAAAAATCCTTAACATGCCCTCGTTGCCAACATATTTGAACAAATCGTGAAATTATCCATTATTATGTGGATGAAGGAAATGAAGAACCAACTCAAGAAGCCAATGAAGAAGAATCATAGCTCCCAAAATGATCCTCATATTCGTCCAAGTTCTAGATTAGTTTCCGTTTCTAGGACTAGATTAGGTTTATAGTATTCTAGCTTAGTTTTCTAGTGTTAAATTAGTGTTTTTAGGGTTAGTTTAGCTTTCTAGGATTTCTAGGGCTAGATTATGTTTGTAGGGTTATATTAGTGGTTCTAGGGTTAATCATGCATGAATAAACAATCACATGGCTATAAATCATAACTTAATCATAACTCATATATCAAATAAACGATATAAGATAACGATATCAAATTCCTATATAACATGAATAACATTAATCATGCATGAATAAACAATCACATGGCTATAAATCATAACTTAATAATAACTCAGAAATC
Source organism: Larix kaempferi (assembly GCA_027924585.1). Classification (NCBI taxonomy): domain Eukaryota; kingdom Viridiplantae; phylum Streptophyta; class Pinopsida; order Pinales; family Pinaceae; genus Larix; species Larix kaempferi. The sequence continues at coordinate 5,613,500 of BSBM01000235.1, read as the reverse complement.
AAATAAACAATATAAGATGACAATATCAAATAAACTATCTAACATGAACAACATTAATCATGCATGAATAAACAATCACATGGCTATACTATGTACCTCAATCAATTAAGCCTTCTGGATCCTCTCGATTTTTTATTGTCTCGGACAACCTCTCATGCTCTGCATGAGGTAGTAAGTAGCGTACCTTGTTTGATGTCTTCGTTGACATTGTTTGCATTTGGATGTTTGTACCGACGATCAGGTGCGTAAAGTGATACACCCATGAACTTGGTATATAATCCGTGTATGTGTATCCATCGCTCTTTGGTCCCTTTCCATCTATTGTAAGATATCCCCCCTGAACAACCATCAATCCAGTCGGAAAGGTAATGCATTCACTATCGGTTAATGATGCGAGGAGGGTTTGCTTCCCCTGGATGCATCGTGCCAACCAATAATTCGTCCCAATTGCACTATCTGTCGGGGCGACAACTGCGTAGATGTGTCCTGCAAAAATGCATTTTAAGGTCATATTCTAACAAGTAGTGGTTTGATAACTTGGATAATTACAAAAACAAGGAGGGAATCGGGATATGCATGCAGAAATGTTTACCAGATTGTACAAGATCAGATATATGATCATATTCATTCGAAATAGAGGACTGGCCTTCCTATAACTGGATTGTTTCAACAACTGCACGTGGGTCCACTACAAGTGATACATGATCCCATTCATCAACCCAATCCATTGATTCGCACTCATCCCACTCACAACTGCTGCAAGACCCACAAAAGAAAGCAATTTTTCACGTCCATATTTCAAATAAGGGGTTGTTTGAGCTTCGAACCGAATGAAATCCATGATTGCCTCGCACAATACTACAACTATAAGAATGCGATTGATCTATATCAACTATATTCCATAAATTTCTGACAACATGTCCTCTACCTATTGGTATGTGTTGCTCCATGGTTCGATCTGACATTTTTGCTTTGCACCATTGAACTATGGATTTGGCATTCCGAATATGAGGGTCTCTCATGCACCTCATCTTCTCCCTTCGTAGGGAAGTTTTGAGACATGCTCTAGCCCTGTCGTGCTCTCTCTTTCCATGCCCGGTCTCAAAATAGTTCCATACATGTATCACATCATAAGTCTTGTGCAAAATACTCAACCACTGGAAAACACGTGCATTTTTGAACTGGCTTGCACAACCATCTGACCATATCCAATGCTGATTCATCTATGTACCTCTCTCCTTCAGTTGATCATAGAAAATTTTGAAGCAATGTTGCACATAATGCAGGTTGTGGCACCTATCGTCACTGATGTAGAAGTTGGTCTCTTTGAATATTATCCTCATGTCATTGCTTCTCTTTGGCGCATGCTTATATGTGATATGGACCATTATGCTCACTTGGTCTGAATGGTAGTATTGAATTTGAATCTCATTTTGTGGCTGTAGGGTGTAGTTTTCGGCAAAGTCCACAACCGACAATATTGTGCCATTGGGAAAGGTGTCCCTGCACTGTCTCTACTGTTCATGCTGCCATCGTGCTACATGGACATGGTGTACATACTTCTCGGTCTTTTGGTAGAATTATTGCATGAAATTGCAAATTTGTACCTGGTGCCACAAAACCAAGGGCATTAATACAACGTGACATTTTCAATTTGAATATATATGTACAAATTCAACATGTACAGTATGAAAGTATGCAAACTTAGATTACCTGTGACTTCACCAATGCATTTTTTTTTCTTTCCTTCGAACTATCTACTTGATATGTTATGTACTGGAAGTTATGCATTTCTACTAACATCCTCCCAAATTCGTGCTCCGTGGTTGCGTGGATGCAGCGGCTCAATAATACAAATCCACTAGAATTGGAACATGTCCCATACAAACATGATCTTTTATAATATTTTTGTCCTTCAGGTCTTGGACACATTATGCTATGTATAAATTCTCTGGATGCATTCGGTGGTTGTAGCAATGGGAAATCCTGCACAATGTTAGTATGCAAACCACAAAATATATGTCTATATGTATCATAATAGTACTCAAATTCTACATGGTATCTACAACAACATGTATTGCGATCAATGGAAATTCTACATGTGTGTGCTCATTCTTGAACCTCTCATAGAGTTATGTTTGTGTTGTGTCAAGGAAGTGCTTGACATGGGGTTCATCCCCCCTAACACCTTTTCTCAACTTTAAAACATCTCTTTGATTCGATGACGGTTTAGTGTTATCATGCCAAAAATTTTGCACTAGTTCTTTAACAGCATCAATGAGCTTCATGTCTGAATGAGGTAACCTACCAACAAAGGCCCAACAATCTTTTTGGACTTGGGTCTCAAGTTTTTCTCTAATGGAAGAATACTTTTGAAGAGTCTTTCTATCTACTTTAAATATTTTACATGTGTGTGATAGTAGGCGACGTTGCCTTGTGGATTTGTCTACAATCGATTCCGACGGTACACGATGGGCCGCATTAAAATCTTTTGTACAAGAAGTTATTCCAATCAAATTAAATGCAGATTATAGATTTCTAACAACATGATTGTTGGCCTCTAAACTTCTAACTACATTTATGCCCAAAATTCTCCTAACATGAGCTAGACAATGTGATTTTAACAAAGCAAGAAACAATTGACATTTTGCTGCATTGGTTTTGGATTCAAAAAATCTTTGATTATCTTGCTACAATGGAAATCAATAGTGCATTTGGGAATCTTACCTTCAAGTCCTGAAAATGAGCTTTCATCCACATGAATACATCTAGGAGTTCTTCATCGTTCGGTTGATAGTCGAGGCAAGGGAGTCGGCAAGGAAGTACGAGTCTCATCAACGGTTTTTTTGTGGCCCTTCGTTCACAAATTGGTCCTCCAAGGGAGTGTGTTCACCATGTGTGTGCTCTTCTTGGGGAGGTTTCCAACTAAGAACTTGTTCAACATTCATCCCTTTATACTCGACATCAGGAAAGAATTGGTTGACTTCAACCACTTCACCATTGCTTGTTGATGGATCTAAGGCACTAACGTTTTGATTTCTATGGTTTTGCATGTACAACCTGGCATTTTCTCTTATCTCATGGGCCTTTTCAGGGGGCAGCTCCTTCCTTCTAGACTTTATTTTATTATTACGTTTGTTTCCCGTATTCAATGTGTTTTTTAGAAAAACAAAAATATCACCCCTGCAAGAATGAACAACAAACAAGATATTAAAACTCAATGTGCATGATTATTAAAGCTCGATGTAGCAATTGATTATGTACAACAACATCTAGTGAGAATGTTTTCATATAATCTTAAAAGCTATTGGGAATGCCCTACATATAACTACAACAACACCTCTAGGAACTCAGTAGGATGGTATTGGATTGTGGTATGGGATGTTAGTATGAGAAAATTCCCTACAAGGGAGAAGCTCATACTCACTTCATTTTCATGGTATGGATGAGGGAAAATAGCCCCAAAAGTCTAAGATTTTTCAATTCTTTAGGTGTTTGTGTGAGTTGTTGTAGTGAAACCATGAGGAATTCAACAAATGTTTGTCTACTGGATGGAGGAATGTGATTATGAAATGTTATTGGTGGTGATGCAAGTAATTTTTTTTAATTATCTTCATGAAAGGTTGAAAGCATTGCTTGGTGCACGTTGTAGTTTTTTTTGGTAAGATGTTTTTATTGTCTATGTTGAAGATTAAGAAGACTAAAATAGATCTATCATACAATTCATCAGGAAAAACCAAAATAGATGCCATTCAAACAAGTGAATGAAGACTAAAATACATTTAACAAGATAAAATTGTCACCATACCTCAAGGATTATGATTGCTCTTTGCTTCAAATGTAAAATGCTCCTTTGATGTGTCCACTATATGTAAGAAGAGTTCATGTGTGTCCAAGTAGCATGAGAATTCAATCCAAGGAGCCAAATAGAGTCCAATTGTTGTGTATTCACTCAAATGATCCAAATAGAGCCCAAGAGGTGTGTATTCAATCCAAATAGCCAAATAGAGCCCCAAATGTTGTGTATTCTATCCAAATGGTGCACGAATTCAATATAAAATGTGAATGCTTGTCGGACTGTGCGTGAAAAAAACCAACAAAACATGATGAAGCAGGGAGAAAATGCGGGAGAAGAGCGCGGGTGTTTTTCTAAATTTCATCTTCAGCAGGGACACGCACGCGCCAGGAGCGCGTGCGCGTCCCTGCTGAACGTTGTATAGTTCGGTGGGTAACATTCACTGCATTTATTACCCAACAAATCTAAATGTGCCGGTTTATTCCTAGAGCCCCTCCCCCATAAAATCCTTTAGGCCCTATTCTAACCCATAATCCCTAAGTGCATTTAAGTGCTTCTAGGTGTTTAGGGGTTAGGGTTATAAGGATTGTAGATTAAGAGTTAAAGGTTATTGGGATTATAGGCAAGTTATGGGGTTAAATGTCATCATCATCTTCATCTTCATCGACATCATCTAAATAGTTTTCATCTTCATATGGAGCTTGTCTAATTTTGGATATAAGGAGGATATAAGATGATGGTGATGATGGAGATGTTGATGATGATGAAGATGTTGATGATGATGGTGATGGTGGTGGTGATGGTGATGGCGATGGTGATGAAGATGATGATGATGATGATGATGGAGAAGATGATGATGATGGAGATGTTGATGAGGAAAGGGGGGGTGACAATGATGATGGAGATGTTGATGATGGTGATGGTGATGGTGATGATGGTGATGATGGTGATGATGATGCAAGGAGGGTTTGATGATGATGAGGAGGGTATCCATCTTCAGCACCATCACCATATTCATCAGCATTTTCATCTCCCCCTTCATCATCAACATCTCCATCATCATTATCATCATCATCTTCATCATCATCACCATCCTCATCATCATCATCATTGTCCTCCTCTTTATCATCATTGTCGTCTCCATGATAATGATGACGACGATGATGATGGGGGAGAGGAGGACAATGATGATGATGCGGATGATGGTGATGATGATGCTAATCATCATCATTGTGATCATCATATTCATCTCCATAATCATCATCATCCTCATCACCATCATCCTCCTCCTCATCATCATCATCGTCCTCTTCATCATCACCATCATCATCATCATCATCATGGTGATGATGATGATGGTGATGATGAAGAGGAGGACGATGATGATGATGATGAGGATGATGGTGATGAGGATTATGACAATGATGATGATGATGATGATGATGATGATGATGATGGTGATGAGGATGGTGGTGATGACGGTGATGATGATGAAGATGATGACGATGGTGATGATGGTGATGACAATGAAGATGTTGATGATGATGACGATGGTGATGCAGATGATGATGATGATGATGATGATGAAGACGATGATGATGATGATGGAGATGATGATGGAGATGATGATGGAGATGATGATGATGATGGCGAAGATGCTGGTGATGATGTAGATGTTGATGAGGAAGGGGGAGATGACAATGAAGATGAGGAGGATGATGCAGATGGTGATGATTATGGTGAAGATGATGATGGTGATGATGATGATGAATATGTTGATGATGATGATGATGGTGATGAGGACATGGTGATGATGATGATGAAGATGATGACGATGATGGAGATGTTGATGAGGAAGGGGGAGATGACAATGATGATGAAGATGAGAACGATGATGATGAGGAGGAATATGATGATGATGATGGTGAGGATGATGATGATGATGGTGATGATGAAGAGGAGGAGGATGATGATGATGATGATGAGGATGATGGTGATGAGGATGATGATGGTGGTGATGATGATGATGATGATGATGATGATGATGATGGTGATGAATATGTTGATGATGATGACGATGGTGATGAAGATGATCATGATCATCTTCATCACCATCATCATCATCATCCTCATCACCATCATCCTCATAATCATCATCATTGTCATCCTCTTCATCATCACCATCAACATCATCATTATCATCT
>BSBM01000235.1:5600000-5602500 GCA_027924585.1 Larix kaempferi | reverse complement strand
GTTAGAGCTAAATATTTTTTCTAAAAGTTTGTCCGACATGGAACTATGTTGCGACAAATTCAGTTGGACTTTCATGGGGGTTACAATTTGGAAAGATGGAGTCTGATAGCAAAGCCAAAAAAATAAGGGAGGTTGGGGAATAAGAGATCTCAATCTCTTTAACAAGGCCCTAGCTGCCAAATCACCGTGGAGGGCACTTTTTCATGATGGTATTTGGAGTGTCACTATGAGAAGGAAATATTTGAAAGGATTTGATGTTGTATCATGGTTGAGGAAGAAACACTTTGCTTTCCCAATAGCATCCATTATCTGGAAAATTCTATTGACTACACTACCTGTGGTTAAGCGGTGGATTGCTTGGAAGGTTGGTACAGGTATGAAAGTTATTTTAGGATTGGATCCTTTTCTGGGTGAAGGATCTTGCTTTATACTATCAGAAGAAGTGCTACCACACCTACACAGTCGGGGCCTTTATTATCTTGCATATATACATAAGACAAATATCTCCAACTTGACAGGTTCTAGTATTTGGCTCTCTGCACAAGATCTCGGACGCACAAGAACTCTAGCCAGTGAATGGAACACATACATACAGGGAATTTACCAAAATGGGATCACTCTGTCTACAAAACCAGATAGGTTGGCTTGGACTTGGAACAAAATAGAAGGGATTGTGACAGTAAAAGAGGCCTATAATGCCTTATATATATTTATGAGGATGATGATTTGAAGTGGTGGTATATAGTGATATGGAAAATAAAAGCTCCTCCAAAATCAATTATGTTTATGTGGTTATGCTTACGAAATAAAATCTCAATAGGGGAGATTTATAGAGAAAGGGGTGGAATTGGACCTTCAGCCTATCCATTATGTTTGAGCAGTGAGGAGACCATACAACATCTTGCAGCATTACTCAGGATCTTTGGACTTTGATTTGTAACATTCTTCAAGTAAAAAATAATTGGCATTTGCAACCCCTTTAAGAAAATTTAAAGCTCTGGTTTTTAACAAATCCCAAGGTAAAATCAATTCCCTTTATTGTCACATGGGGCTTATGGATTTTCATGAATGCCATTCTTTTTTAAAGCTACAGACAGAACCTAGAGGAGCTTGGGAGAAGGATTATTAAAGCATCAGCAGAATTCGTCATAGATCCAGGTGCGGAAAAAGTAAAAATTTTGATAAATCAAATTTTATTTGGTAATTCCCCCATGGGATTCTTCGATGGTGCAACAAATAAGGATCAAAGTGGAATTGGGATTTTGGTGAAAGACACCTCCAATCACTGTTTTAAGGCACACATGGAAACTGATGAGGTTGAAGATAGCAGCCCTGGCCAGTGTATTTAAATTTTGTTTAACTTTAAAATTCTGCCTCCTCATATTTTATTAGATTGGGTCCAAAGCGTCGTGTTAACAAAAACTCCTCATGAACAATACGTGTAAAGTTAGGAGCCATTCCATTATCGGGCATGTTTAACCTAAAGTTCTTCCCTAACCATCTCCGATCATAGGCACCGATGACGATGGTGGAGAGATCATTCTTCACGCAATTTTAGTCGGTGGTATGCACTAACATGTGTCTACAACAAGGCAACATGTGTCTACATCAAGGCGACAAGTGGTGGCACATCTTAAATAATGCAGATGAGTCTTTGCTCTCATATGATGATACCCAAAACTTGAGTCCAACTTTGAAAAAACCTTTTCCCATCTAAGTTAATAAAGAGGGTCATCAATTTGGGTAGGAGGTACTTGTTCTTAATTGTCACCTTATTTAACATTGAATAACCAATGCACATCCAAAAGGTTCCATCCTTCTTATTGACTACCAATATGTGTTCTACCCAAGGTGATGCACTTGGTCATATGACCCCTTTGTCTAATGATTATTGTAATTGCATCTTGAATTCACTCAACTCATTAGTTTGCAATATATTCTAGGCCTTGGATATGGGCATGTGTGTGTTATGCTATGTTCTCCTTTTGCCATTTTTGTCCATTGGAATCCACTTGAGTCACCCTTCTCAAAAAGCGGAAAATAGTGAGAAGAAAGGGCGATGGAAAGAAAATTACTAGCATGTTTGAATTGGCAGGAAAATTTTCATTTTTGGTGTTACAGATCTAAAAATTACCAACATATCCCACTTGTAGTTGAAATTAGATTCACTCTTTAGAGATTACGTGATGTCGCAAGGCCTTAATCATCACTCAAGAGCAACAGAGGGAATTGTTACATATAGGCTAGATATTCCATATGTAGGTCATATGTAGTAGTCTAGGTTAACATGCATGGACCATCAACCCCATAGCAAATTAATATGGTATTAGTCCCTAAAATTAGTTTATAGGCCATGGTATAGGCCACGAGAACCATCATCAATGTTACAAATATTGAAATGGCCACAATATCTCGCTTGTAAGGTAAAGTAATTATGTGTAGGGCCCTACACATGGACCATGAATCATATAGTAAATTTATTAACCATGGACCATTATTT